>JAULBS010076280.1:0-20167 GCA_032355785.1 Symmetromphalus regularis
GGATGGATGGATGGATGGATGGATGGATGGATGGATGGATGGATGGATGGATGGATGGATGGATGGATAGATGGATGACTGTTTGGTTAAATGGATATATTTATGGATTATAGGTCACTTAATAAGCTTTAATAGATGGATGGGTAGGTGGATGAATAATAGATGGATGGATGGATGGCTAGATGGCTGAATAAATGGCTGAATTGTATTTATACACTAAAGGTCCTGTAATAAGCTTACACAAAGGTCTGAGACCAGACAATGTAAAACAATAAGACGGTCACCAACATATAAACATGATAACTAATGAGATAGCAGCTCGGTTATTTTTGTATTGTTATTTTTATAATTTATATCAAACTATAAAACATGTTTGAATAGCTTTCACAAGTGTTTGTCAAATTTCATTCTCGTAGAAATAAGACATAAATTATGTCTGATATATTCATTAACATACAATATCATAAAAATAAAACAAGACCCCTTGCTGTAGCTATAAATCAGTGACCTCAATTTGTCCTGTTAGGTAGACAATGATAATGAAGATAAACTATTATCTCACTCAGCTGATTGTCAAGTGAGCTTATGGAAGATTTCTAAGAAATACATGTAAACATAAATATAAATGACCATGATAAACATGCACTGAAATAACCTTATACTGCCATATTTACATAAATGCAGTTTTCATGTACCATAAGAAGGTACAAACACAGCATTGCCAGCAGTATTTTAAAAACAATTTTGCACATGTGTGGAGAGATAACTTTATTATGTAAAACCTTTGATTTAATATAAGTAAGCATTTTAATGACTTAATGTTGTTTTTATAACTAATTCACTATTATTTTCATAGGAATTCAAGAGTTTCTGCCATCTTAATCAGGAGTGAATGACATCATGACTAAAAAATCCTTATACTGATTCAGGAAAATGTGTTCATGACTTTACCAAAACAAACTCTTATACTGAATCAGGAGAGCATGTCTTTGTGACTTTAAAAAAAAAAAAAAATGATAAAACAAATATATTAGGTTACTACATTTTCAAATGGTGAAGTTGAGAAGTGGTCAGAAAACCATCTCCAGCAATGTCTAACTTAAGATTAGAAATTCAAGTGTGTTTTCATGTAAGTCTATTATTTGGATAAATGAAGAAAACAGCATACTCTTATAATAGAATTTGTATAACACTGTGATACAAACAGTTTGCATGCAAACTCAGCAAAGGGAATTGTAAAAGATTGCTTTTCTTGGTTTGATGCCAAATGGACATAGCAAATTTTGTGAAAACACTCTTCAGTTGTTGATATTGTTTTCTGTGAGTTTACCATGAATTTTAGTTTGTTTTCTATATCTCCATGAGTGGATAACATCTTTCTAATTTTCTCTTTGCAAGGATATATTGGGAATTGTACAGAGTTTGTCACTTACCAATAAGAGGGTAAAAAGTTCCATCTTTTGACCCTGTTAGCACCCATAGCTGATAGTCCTTTTGTTCAGCCTCCTAAAAAAAGTAAATAAGCAAAATATTACAGGCGAGCAAATCTAGTGAGCATAACATTAAAAATATTTTAATCAGATACATTTTGTATATTTAAATATTGATAATCTGAACAGCTTTAACATTTTAAAAATATTAATTCTTAATTTTCACTTAAAATTAGGAAGAAAAAGATTACTTCAATTTCTGAATCTAGAAACATGGAGACAAATACATGGGATATTCAACACTAAAGAAAAAAGTTTGTTCAGAAATAAAAACTGAAATCATCATTATAGACATGATTATGATCAATTTATTAACATGCATGGTCAAGGTCAAGTATAATGGTACCTCAGGTTATGACCTGTCATTGATTCATCAACAATCAATTAACGTGTAACATCTTTGAAAACAAGTGTATAATTAACCTAAACAGGTGTTAATATAGGCCACTGGTAGAATATTAGTATCCACACATTAAAAAAAAACACATTCCCATTTCTTTCTGCATACACATTTCCCAACAAGTTATCTACATGTAAGTGAATACTTGGTTTGAAAATGAATAATGGAAAAATAATCATATATATATATGCATTGCACTTAATGGTTATTCATTCTTGAAAGTATATTATTGATTCTTAGCGTGTTATGATACAATGTACTTTGAACAACAATTTTTAGGATCTTCATTACTCATTCTTGAAAGTATGTTATGCTAATCACTTTGTAATATTTGTGAATTGCTCTTGCAAAAGTAGGGAGTTATGCTAACTAAATAAATATTTCTTTCAATTTTTGAGGATTTGCCACTGAGGGCTATAACATAATTGTATTTAAATAGTACTAATTTCCAGCAATTTCTATGTTCTTGAGGTAAATGGCTGAGCATTAATTAGTTTCTGCCAATACTACCAATGATTTAAATTCAGATTTTTCAATCACCTTCATTATATTTCTTGTGTAGATTTACTCATCAAGGATCACAAGTCAGTAAACACTGATAAATCATGTTTCTTATTACAACCATGTCATACTTAGAATAATTCATAGTTTTAACTCTGTCTATACTCGTCACTATTTCATTCCAAAATCTGTTTTAACCAAGTCTATTTATTTTTTTCAAAAATGTACATTAATAAGAAAAAGCCTGTTTCTTATCAAATGGGTGACACTGAACTTTTCTGAGATGTTAAGTGAAGATAGCACACACTGTTCATATTTATATTTGTGTAATCCAGAAATCTTTCATAACCAAGTCTATTTTTGTCTCATTTTCTGGCTTATCCATTATACATAATGACTAATCTGGCATGGTCTATTTTGGAACATTTTATATGTTCTTCACAGATCTGTTTTAGACCCATCTTCAATGACAAATGCCAGAACCAGAAAGATGAATTTTAGTCATAGAAGCTGTCCTTATTTAGAAGACTGCATGATGTAATGGTTGTGTAAATGGTTCATCTTGTAGTACTAACATCAACACACACAAAACTGTGATGGTCATCAAATGTTTATGTCAGTGGTCAAGGCAAGTCAAACTACAAATATGTTTAAATTTCATCTGTTCTTTACACAAAATGCATAGAATGACTGCAGTCTAATGACAAACAGATTCATGGTTTAAATATTTTGAAAGTCTTGTAGAAAAAAAAGTCTTAAATATCAATATAACAAACAAAACATAAATAATTGTATTGTAACCACTCGTCTCCACCAGCAATTTAAAAACTATATCAACATCATGAAGAAGAAATTAAATATATTTCTGTCAGTGTAACAAATCAAAGAACCTGTTTCCTTGAATACTTTTATTTCCTTCAGTACTTAGAAAACTAAACTGATCTTCATCAAGAAATCAATGAAATGATGTCTTTCATTTATGAAGCAATCAACCAGAAACTATTTTCTTGACCTTTCATCCTTTTCAGCATTTGCAACATGAGATCAAGAAGCAATCTGTCATTTGTCACTCTTCCAGTAACATAGAAAATGTATTCAAGTTCTTTTCAATAAGTCAGAAACACAAGATTGTGTGGTGAGGAACTATCACATCCAGTGATATTGTTCACTTGATATAAATTGCAGATCCAAAATTGCTTTTTAGGTTATTATAATTTTAATATATTAATAGTTTTTTGTATCTATCTTGTGTTTTGGGCCAACTTTAGTAGCCATCCTGGACCAATTAGTTGATATCAATACATAAATAGAAATTCCTATTTGAAATACTGATGAG
The DNA here is from genome assembly GCA_032355785.1 of Symmetromphalus regularis. Lineage (NCBI taxonomy): Eukaryota > Metazoa > Mollusca > Gastropoda > Neomphalida > Neomphalidae > Symmetromphalus > Symmetromphalus regularis. Next base: position 3,728 of record JAULBS010076280.1, read on the forward strand.
AAGTGACATTGTTTCTAGAAAATTTTGCTTGTACAAGTTTTCATTTTAATCTAAAAACATCCAAAGAAAATCCCATGTGTTAGAACTTTGAACTTTTTCATCCCTAATGCACATCAGAATATTTTCAAACCACTGTTGCTTTACCACAATATGTCGAAACAGATCTTAAATAGAAACAATAACTCCATTATTCAGCTTAGGAGAACAATTATAACAACTCCCCGTTTCTTTAATGTATATCAAACTATTTTTTGAACAGAAAAGGTAATTGCATTATTCAGTGTAGACAAGCTGTCAGTATAACTCTATAACAAACTACATATTAATGTACATCAAAACATATTTTAAACAGAAAACTTGACTCCATTATTCTGTTAGGAGAGCTGTCACTATCTCTCTCCCATTAATCTTGCAAATACAGTATGGAGAAAGTGAAAAACTATTCCTCCAAGTTGGTCTGGAATGATACGTTCCACAAATAAACTATTCTGGATGAAATGTACTTTCATCTGGAAATGAATACCGAGCCCTGATTAAAACTGGAACAGTTATCTCATTTCTAGAATAAAACTTCTGAAGGATCTTACGTCCTTGGACACGTATTTCAGAATATATTCTCAGAGAAGTCAATAAACCATAACTCTTTCACTGTCATTTTCCATCACTGTCACAAATAAAATTTAGAGGGGAAAAAACTGGTTCCTCCAAAGGTACAAATGTATATAAGCTTATGTTAATTAGCTCTGGATTCAATCTCCAGGCAACATCCAGAAATATGACCTGACTACTCCAACAAATGATACAAATTACACAGTGATAATTCAGATCCACTGAGAGACATGCCAAGATGACATGTTCATTTTAGTCATGATCCCATCAACAGACTGCACTCCAATAACATACACTCTACCTCAACAATAGACAGCAAGCTCATCATCAAACCAAGAAACAAATATGTACCTTTGAAAACATTCTCCTGTTCACAAATAACAATCTGAATTGTGCAGGATTCTGCTGACCAAGTATGGCCATGTGCTATGATAGGTCATGTCTATTGTTTGAAGACAAATACCTCTCATTTGAACAATATTACAATATGCTCTAAATAAACCTACATTGTATTCATCAGCTTTTGAAGGTAATCTTATGGAACATGCAAGGTGTGAAGACATAAAAAGATCTAAAAATTTAAAGTTGTTTTTGCATCTGACTATATATTATCTTGTAGAAAGATATTATTCAAATCAACAAAGAGTCACATGTGGTCGGAGGAGAAGATGAAAATGAAACGTGAGATATTAAACCAATATTGTAGATGTTTGCTGAGGATGAACTCATAGATCTGCTGCTTTATCTTGTGCTGTATTACTGTGTCCTCTGTGAAATATCAGTTTATTTTCTGCTTAACAAACACACAAGCAAACAAGGTATATGTCAGAGTTATGTTTATGTTTCAAAATGCAAAGATATAAACTTGAGTGCTAGTTAATATTTGAATTTGTTGAAACTAAATATAGACAAAAATATTAAACTTATTCTTTTGAATGTATCATCCACCAATATTTAGCATGACAATATAAAAAATGTATAATGGGCAAAAACTAAAAAAATATTTTAAATTCTTTTATAGATACAAATGAACTTCAATAACTTAAAATACAAAGAGTCAGAATTTCCAGAAGTTCATAATGTGTAATGTCATTAATTTAAACTGGGGATTATGAATGTTAACTCAGTCATACATGTACATGACTGAAAAATCATGCTAAAAAACACACCATGGACACAGGACAGTTGATGGTGTGTTCAGATTGTTACATGTCACTGTGACATTCTAACTTTTTCATAATAATTTATATTTTGTCTCTTATGAATATTAAATCCTTAGAGAAGAAACAAATTATGGTGAAACACATTGTTATTAACAGCTTTAACATCCAGAATAACATAGATTCTTTATCATCAAGGGACAAACATTTAAACTTATGAAATTACCTCAATCTGTATGCTGCCCACAGATTTCCACTTCCTTATTAGACTGCGGGTCACCTTCTTGGGAAGAAAACTGTTTGAAATGCTCTTCACATGCATTATGCTAGTTTTTAAGCATTGGCTTAATTATGTGTCTTTAAAAATCCAGTTTAGAACTGCAAATTGCATGTCCATGGACAAAGGGAAATTTCTATGTAAGAATATCCATGTCCAATATGTTTGAACCTACATGGTGGTAATTCTGAAATATCATCCATCAAGCAATTATGAAGTTCACTTTATTCCAATGAAATAATTATGTGCAAAATGTCAATATAAATTCCAAAGACAGGGTCAACTGAAAACTTTATCCAAAAACATTGTTGATGACAGAATTCACCACAGTAGTTCCAGTTTTAAACAACTAATGGGTTTTTCTTTTATTTTGCAATTTAATCATATACCTGGGTAAATGATAGCATAATATTATGTGCTATATTTTGTATAAAACTGTTAAACCAAAATCAATGTAGATAATATAGATTTCACCAAAGGTTTCAATGTTATTGTTCACCATTCAATCTATTTCCTAGTTGATAATGGCCTGTTTGTCTACATGCTGTATTTCTTATCTAAAAATCATGATGACATGGGTAAAACATACATCAACTAAAATGTTCATAACCACATGATGGTCCACATTCACTGATGATTTCAATATTAAACTGGTTACAATATTACACTAACTGTTCAATAACTACACAATTGTACTTCCCGGGTTTTTAACCATCTGAATGATTAAAAAGGTACATCTTGTATAAAACTTCTTATCCAGAAATAACATTTAGATGGAAATGCATCTTAAAGAATCCACTGTACCAGTCAATCACATGTCCAGGGTATTTTTATCATTTGAAAATCTAGTTAGGTGCCATATTCTGTATAAACCTTTTATTCATGCATCTTAGAGAATCCACATCCAGTAAAAGTACTACACTAGTTGTCCAACAACTTTCTAGATATTTCAACATCTAAGAATGCTGTAGTTTGTATAAAACTTCCTATCCAGAAAATAAGATGTGCACATGATAATGCATCATACTGAATCCATAGTTACAGTAGTTTTCAGTGTTAAAATCAGTAAAAATGAAACACTAATGGTCCAACAATCACTCAAACATCAAGGGTATTTTAACCATCTAGACAGCTAGCTAGAATACCATATTTTATATAAAACTTCTTATGCAAGGTGCATCATACAGAATCCACATCATACAGAATCCACAGTAGTTTTCAATGTTAAAACCAGTAACAATGCAACACTAATTGTCCAACAATCAGTCGTGCTTCCTGGGTAAACCATGTTTGGTTGCCAATAGGCTCACACGCTGTATTTTGTACAAACACAAGAAACACTTGCAAACTTGTACACACAACCTTGACATATCCCAAGTTCTTTGCTTTGTGACTGTATGTATACAGCCCAGTCAGGTGCCAAGCAGAGAGGGGGACAGTCACAGAAGACTGGTTCTGTGGTGTTACTGTGTGTGTGGCATGTGCACATTGTGAGTGTGTCCAGGTAAAAGCAGGCTCCACTGGGGGCAGGTGATAATCAGCTAGATTTAGATTTATAGCCATTGTGCAAATACCCATGGGCTAATTAGCCAGCTTCAGACATTTTCTCAACTTAAAACAGGTAACAGTGACTGGATGAAAAAAAATAGCTTGGGTTTAATTATGTGTGAAGGATGGGGACATGAAACAAGAGTTATTGCATGACTAAGAAGTTGTTAGTCATCCAGTGTCCTGCCCAGAATGATGATCACTTCAAGTTATAAGTAAAATCTTAACAGCTATACAGACAGATTTAATTATATGTGTAAAATGGACAATAGAGAACTATTAACACTTGCATAACTAAGAAATGAATTCATCTGAAACTATAAAAACTTGATGGATGGAGCAAGTTATAATAGAAAACTTAACAGCTTTATAATGAGGGAAAACAGATAGGTTTAATTAGGTGTGTATAATGTTCAAAGAAACAATTAGATTTGCATGACTAAGAAAATAGTCATCAAGTGTTGGGCAGCCTTGGTATGTAGGTTAGCTAGAAGATGCAAGCATGCAGATGAGGTGTGGCTGGTCATCAGATTGATCCCTCTCAGTAGACCATTAGGCTACTTATAATTCCACACAGTGGTCTACAAATGCTGTGGTGTGTGGTATCCTGATTGTGGGGAAATGAACCTAATAAATATAGAATCTAACCAAACACAAAAATACAATATATTCATCCATCCATCCATCCATCCATCCATCCATCCATCCATCCATCCATCCATCCATCCATCCATCCATATCCCTTAAAATAGTAAAGAATTTGCGTCTATCATCCACAAAGTCTCTGTGAATGAATTTATGAATAAATAAAACCATCCATCCATCCCTCCAATTAATTCTTCCATTGATCCACCTATCAATCCACTCAAGTTGAAAAGAGTCACAATAACCACACCCAGAAGGTAATTAAAAGACAGAAAAACAACAAAATAACTCTTCATAACAAACTTCTTTTTCGAGCTAAGATTAAATCTCAAAATAGCAATTGTATTCAGTGCTCAGACTAAACCTTAAATTCCTACAACAATGATTAAATGAGTGTTAATCACAGCACCCAGAAGGCAACAGACCAAAAATCCTTTCATAATGAACTTGTATTCAATGCTCAGACTAAACCTCAAATTATTTCTACATTGATCAAAATCACAGCAGCCAGAAGGTATCAGACCAAAAAATAACAAAATGGGGAAAATCCTGTTTAAAAATAGTTTGAAAGCATACAGTAGACCTTTGATTGTGTTGTGGACAGTTTCTGGAGTTAGGTAATACTTGACAATTGGTGCCCCAGGCATGTGGCTATAGGAAATGCTACATAACACCTGGTTCTGTGCGATAAGGTCTGTCAATGGACTCTTTAAGTGAGAGTCTCACCCACATTTCTCTACAATCATACTTCGATCCATCAGGTGTGCTTTCAGTGTGTGTCAGCTAGCCAGTGAGGGTCAATTAATGGAAGAACATATACATAACACCCCACCATGGCTCAAACTTCCACCAACAAAAGCTTCATAAGGTTGCTTAACATCAAATCAAGTCCCCGTTCCCCACTGTTAACTTTCTCAAAATGACCGACGAAAGTGAATGTATCAACTCAATGAGGCAGGATATGTATACTGAGAGTGACATCTTGTAGTTAATGAGGTGTCATGTTATTTAAGAGATTCAAACAATGTTCTGAATTTATGACCATCCACAGCATACTTCAAGATGAACAGGTTATAATTTATGCTTATGAAAAAAAAGAAACGACACTGAGATATTTTTGTTTCTCACAGTGTTACACATGTATATATTATATCATTTAAGAGTCCAGATATATACTCCACCAAAAAAGAAAATTGGCATGTTGAAATATTGAATATTTTTTAATGTGCCATTTCACCATAATCATTTGCAGCAAACAAGTGCGCAACATGTGATATTACTGCACACATATATACTTGTAAATAGTGTGGTTATGTAATTCCAAAAAATTTCACATCATTGTTGTCTGGTTTATGAAATAAATGACTATTGATAACATGCATACTTTCTTTTTTTGTTGAGTATATACTCTCTTAGAATCATGATAAAAGATTTTTATTAACTGTAGTATGACCCCCAAAAGCTGATATTTTTATTTTTTTGCTGGGTGTTGTTAACCAATCATACAACCAATCAATCTCTGCACCATGTTTATCTTTTCAATGTCCTGCCTGACAAAGGAAAGTATCATCATACACAATATAGTGTGATGTCATAAATAGAATTATAAACATTTATTTCCAAATCATAGAATGGGACTGATAAACGGGTGTGTGCCTATTTAAGTAAATATCCCAAGTGAAGGTTATTGAATCTGTTCCTGTATGTAGAAATTTATTTATTGTTACTGGTTCAGTTCCGATTTTTTGTGTTGGGATTGGTGGGGCATGGTTTTATAAAAAAAATATGTAATCAACCATGATTTAAACAACTAAATACTGTTCCAGCCAAACGAAACCAGCCAGACTGTTTGCTTTTAGCCCTGACATCTGCTATCTACAAATTTCATGACTGGTCAAGTATTTGTTTAAGACTGTCCACTATGTGGCCTCGCAATCTCACTTAATCAAAAGATAAACTAATAACTCTGGACAACAATGAATTACAGTGAACAAATATTCCCATTAAAATCTCTTTAAAAATGTTCATTATCTGTCCTTGATTTAAAATGAAATCAAATTTAAGCTCTTTTAATGCTAGTATACATGATCAATTGATCCTGCTATGTTCATACCAGCATTACAGAAATACTTACTCTTCCGGAATCGAGCAATACTCTGAAGCAGACGTCAGATTTAAATCCTATTCAATCAAACCTTCTGACCACAGAACAGATGAATTTCATTGGATTGGGATGTTACCTTGGTAAAATGTATACAGTCAATACCGGATATTTGTAGTGAAGCTCTAATACACTTAATGAGGAAATCAGTTTTGACTTTTTAACTTTTTGTCCTTGATTTTATTTGGTTTGAAGTATTGGTTAATAGTTACAATATAAAAACTTTGTCCTCAGTTTTAAATTAAAGGTTAATAGGAAAACATTGTGGTTAAAGATGGCAGTTAAAAGCATATGTGTAATAAAGACCCAAAACATTTGATGAGGAAATCATTTCTGAGTTTTTAACTGTCTGTCCTTGATTTTATTTGGCTTGAAATACCGGTTAATATGGAACAGAGCAGTGAGAACCAGTTGACATTTTTAATTGCTTTTTTTCTTAGATTTTATCTTGGTTTAAAAATTGATCATTATTATATGTAGAAGACAGATCCTAATAAACATAATGAGGAAAAAAAGTTTTCTTTTTTTTCACTTTTTGTCCTCAATTTTGTTTGCCTGAAATTACTGGTCAATATAGGTTATTTGTCGAGAAGAACTTTAAATTCAAGAAGTAAATTGTAGTTAAATCTGGAAATTACTGGGATATTTATAAGGCCATTTAATGATGATGCAACAAGAATCCTAAAATCTTTGTAGGCTCTTTGAAAAGAAGGATTATAGAGATTTGTCCAACACCAAAGTTACTGGCCCTGGCGGTACAGTTGTAATGCTATCAGATTATCAGTTGGTAGGTACAGTGATCAAATCAGATTATCAGTTGGTAGGTACAGTGATCAAATCAGATTATCGGTAGGTACAGTGATCAAATCAGATTATCAGTTGGTAGGTACAGTGATCAAATCAGATTATCAGTTGGTAGGTACAGTGATCAAATTGGTATGGGATTTTTAATCTCTGTACTGGCTCTCACCTAGAGAGTGCACCACAAGGCTCAATGAATAGGCGTACATCACTTACACTGACCGGTGCTCCACAACTCATTTATAAAAGGTCATGGTTTGTGCTATCCTGTCTAAATGGGAGTATATATAAAAAGATCCCTTGTTGCTTATCGGTAAGAGTAGCTGCATTAGTGTGGTGGCAGCAGTAGGTTTTGTGTCTCCTACTAACACTAATCTCTGTCCTGTACAGACACTTCATGAAACTGATTTGTGTATTCAGGACAATATCCTTGAACCTTAATTGAATATAAGCATGAAAATGAGTACAAACAATGACAACAACAGATCATTTTTTGTTCCAGGGCATCCTGGGAAATAAAGAAAACATCTTTAGATCTACCAAACTGAAAAAAACAAAAACATAATGAACTTTTTTTCAGAATTCCAGAAACATCTGAAGATCTTTCATCTATGATACACTTTTCATAACGAGGAGAATTTCTATAAATCTGGAAATACTAAATGAAAATTTGCACTCACTGGTATTTGAAACTGTTCCATGCATAATTTGAGAACATCTTTGACATCATTGGAATTATTTACTGGGATGAAACATGTCTGCAAAGAGAAAGATTACACATTATTTAAAGTTTATCACATTACGTGACTGATAGATAACATTTATTTTGAAGTAATTACATACAGAGGGTAATACACTAATTTATTTTTCATTATTATCACAAATACATATTTAAATAGGGAGGCCAATCATGGCTAGACTTTTTTTTCTTACTTTTTTTTAATGAATACTCATTTATGGGACATCTACATCATAGGTTTTTGTGGGATGGGTGACTTGAGGGATAAATGGGATGCCAATAAAATAACTGGAGAACATTTTGTTTTTGTAAATTAATATAATATTATCATCTCACCATCACATAATTAAAACTTCGATTTAAAGGTAAATTATAAGGGATTTAACAACTTATTATTATAAAACACACAAATACAACTACACACTAAGAAAAACTTATATATTTCTGATATTAATGAGGTCTGGTCACTTTTTATTTTACATTTTTATGAGGACTGCCACTAACCATTTTGAAATAAAAATTATTTCAAACAAATAAAATCACTTGTCACCACTGTTGCCTGAGGAAACACAACAAATATTAACACAAAATCATATATATATAAGATCATAGCAATGAAGAATACTTTTGACAGTTTTATTAACAGTTATACACATATAGTGTGACATCATCAAATTCCAAAATGGCTAGAAACAAAATCTTCAGTAGGTTTTAGATTTTAAATGGTAAAAGTGGAAATCCTCATAAACACAATAAAAAGTTAGGACTCTTGATTGTTGGAAAACATTATTTTTTCTTAAGTGTATGGTTATATTTGTATGTTTTATTAATAATTTTTTTTATAAATTATTGGACACCCGATAAATTAATATACCTTTAACAGAAAATTCTTGTTTTCATTTTCTGTCCGCTATCCAGTTGTTTATATTTACTATTTTTTTTACACATCAATCATTGACAGAGCAAAAATCAGGCTGTTTACTCACTAAACATTTGATTTGGCCAATGAGTCAGTCACACAGTGGTGCTAATTGTCAACATCTATTTACCATTTGTGTTGTTGTTTGTATTTGTAACAACAAATATGTTTTAGTGGCATTATCCAGAAAGAGATTTATTTATGCTTTTTATTTGAAAAATATACTTAAAAGAAATAAATAAGGTTAATTGTTAAAGAAAATTATTCTAAGCCAAGATAAATGTTTTTTCATTTCTGTCATCAACATTCACTTCCATATTCCTTCTAAAACTATGTTTCCAGTGCAACACAAATTAAACCTTTTTTAATTCCTTCCCAGATAACCACACACACGTGAAAACAAGCATGGATGAAAATAATAATAATTATTAAAAAAATGTTTTAAAGATAAACTGAAATAATAAAATAGTAGCATCATTCACTAAATTCAAAGACTTGATTTATTATATTGTAAACTATAAATATTTTGTATGTGAAAAACATTTGGTAGTGCACTAAACAAGTTTTTTTTGTTTTTGTTTTCTTTCATTCAGTTATTGTTTATTTTGAATGTCAAATTTTTGGTTCAACTCCAACTAATTTCAAATTATAAACTACAATGTAGGTATGAAAGCTGCAGTGCTATTAGCTATAAGACATCGTCATATATTCAATGGACAGAAAACAAAATAACAATGTTTTAATCCAAGACTGCTATGGTCACTGATAACTGAGCTCTATGTAACTTAATAAAATCTACATTTCCTTCTCAAAATACAACAAAAACGTAAGCGTATACCTGTGTTTACTTTGAAAATTCCACACGGCTTTATTTTGTTTCATTAAAGACAGAACGTCAAGTTTACAAAAATAACAGAAGTGGTATTAATAAAACATTAAAGATCTGTTTATTGTTTATACCAAAAATTTATGTAGCCAATTAAATTACAAAGAAGTAGTTAGTAAAGAAAGTTGCAATCAAATTAATAAACCACAGCTACACAATAGATTACTGTTGTGATTTCTCTCATGGTGTGCTATAGTATAGCTTACTGAAAATTTGGAAACATTTAGAAACAAATAATATAATACACTTACAATGTTAGCAACAAGGCAAATAAATACAAGAATCTTTGTAATTACTTACTTTAACCATATCATTTTTGCGATGAACAATTTTCAGTTGTATTGTCTTTCCCTCTTCCTTCAATTTCTCTTCCTGAATTTGTCTGTTCAATCAAAACAAGACATTTTGTTACAAAAGCATTTCTGAATTGAAAGAAATGCAAACATTTGGAAAGAAAGAAAACACTAAAGTGCATCAAGATTATTTTCCATCCTACTGCTAAATATTCTATCTCAGTTAGCTTCCTGTTTCTTATAAGAGATTTTTTGTTTGTTTTAACAATCTCACATTGCTAATCCATTCATGATTTCCTAAAATTTTATATTATTTGTTTTCTTTTTTGTAAATTACACAATAACACTTCCAGTTTAAAATGTTTCACACTCAAACAATATGACCCATTATAATGAACAGCCCATTAAAATAAATTTCTCACAAGAACATATTTGAAAGAAAAAATTAAATTTTAATAAAATGTTAAGTCTACACCTAATTATCATATATTGGTAAATTAAAGTTAGGGATCATGAAATATTTGCATGTGTGAAATGACAATAACCATCCAATGGATATGAATCAGTGACATGAAAAGAAGGAATAGTTTATGGACCAAAATGTATTGCCAGCCATGAATTTCTTGTCTTTATGATGCAACGCATACAAAAAATGTGGGCTGGTATTCCATGATCCCTAAATTATTTAGTTCTGTATATTACAAACAGTATTTCTCACAAGGACAAATTTAAAAAAAAAATTAAATATGTTAAATTCATATGGAATTATCATTTATTACAAACAGTATTTCTCATAAAACATTTAAAAGAAAAACTGAAATTAATAAAATCTTAAGTTGTGTAAAAAGTTAACTAGAAACAAACTGTCATATATTCAGGGATTTATGTTAAAGGGAATGTCTGAGTAATTCTCCATTCTAACCATGTTCAGATCCAAGTGTATTAAGTGTGGATGTTGACACCTGATTTTAATCAGATTCCTGAAAATAGTTGCCACCTTGGATTATGAATGGGTTCCAAAAAATGGAAAAATATGCCATGAAAAATATGGTTCCATTTTGCAGGAAAGATTTCTTAATTGTTGAGATAAATAATCATGCATAACAATTATTATTAGTGCAATACTTACTCTGTTAATTTTAATAGCCATAAGTCTTTAGTTTCAGGATCTTTAAATATAGCAACTATATTTTTGGTTGGCCATCCAATGACAAAAGACCTGTCATGAAGTTTTGTAGTTTCTGTGACTTCTTCAATACAGTTCGCAATCCACAAATCACACACCTGAATACGATGCTTCAGCTTAAATGTTGTATTGGATCTGAAATAAATGACAACATTATTACTACTGGCATCTACAGGTCACAGAATTCAAAGCTACAAGGTACTGGGTTCAAATGCCAGGTCACAGAATTCAAAGTTACAAGATACTGGATTCAAATGCTAGGTCACAAAATTCAAAGCTTCAAGGTACTGGTTTGAAATGCCACTCATGGCAAGGATATTTTAATACAGATATTGTTCTAACCCAGACTGAGTGCATACACTGTAAGACTCAATAGAAAGAACAGCCTCTTACACCAAGTTTCACCCACTTCAGAGATGCATGACCAATTGACTTGATCCAGCTAACAGAATACAAATGATATGTAAGAAGCTATAATCTTGTCCTTATGTGCTTGTTTGCACCTGATCTCCTTGACACCACTATTTAGTTCTCTGTTGAACTTTTCTTATTACATTTGAATTAACTTGTTTTCCACACCAAACCCTGGGTACAAATACTGGTTTAATTAGATTAGAAATTGAGCATATAGAAGATTAAATGTGTGATTAACATAATATTACATACCGGACCTTAATATGTGATTTGAAAAAGTGCTTATGAAAACACCTAACTAAAACAAGTAATATATATCAGGCACAGTGCAGCACTGATGTTGGGACTTAACCTAACTAATTATTTTGCAAATGTTACTATGACTGATCCCATAATTTGAAGAGCAGGTTGAATGATGGGGAGCATTACTTCATCTTTGTAGTGTAGGCAGTTAGGCAGCCCTGAACAACACAGATGAGTGTTCTGTCATTCAGGTGGGTGCCGCCCCAAACCATTACCAATATGCCTCCATAGCAGATATCTCTGGAACAGCGACTCCAATGAAGTGCTCTCCAACCCTGTGCCAAACATGTTTTCTGCCATTGTTGAAAGCAACAGTTAAGCAAGACTCAGCACTTAAGAGGATTCTGAACCACTGCTGCCTGGTCCAGCATAGATAATGCTGACACCACATTGCACAGGCATGGCAGTATGCTGCAGTCAAAGGAATTCTGACTTGTATGCTCCTTGAAAGTAGCCCTGCCTCATGAAGACAGCTATAAATTGTCAACATGCTGATGTTTATGCTGACTGCATGCATTAGCTGACATCTCAGAGTGGTGGAAATGATTGATCAATTGTGCAGTGTGGAAATGATCATCCTGTCTGCTGGTGCAGTGAGTGTATCTGGTGCAGATGAGCTCAGTCATTCTATCAGTGTCATGGAAACACCCTTGCAGTCGCTGGATAATGAAATGGCTCACTTGCAGAAGTCTCACCACTTTTCGCATGGATATGTCATCAATCAACCATGCCAGGTTTTACCCACAGTCCAGGATGCTCAGTTTATGTCTTAGTGGATCCAAACACAGATTCCAATAAAATGTATACATGTGAACATAAGGAGTTCAACATGCATTATCTAATTTTCAGACAGGTCCCCAGCTTAATCACCAAAAACAGTTCTATAAAGTAGAACAATTTTGGTAAAACTTTTTTTTTATCCTTTTGAGACTTACTTTCTATTAGTAAGCAAACAAGCTGTAAGATGGTGATGCAATTTGCAATGCTTTGACCACATCTTTAACCTACTTTTCATTATATATCACTGCTCAGATATATTCTAAAAAGAAATTGAACAAAGAGGGTGAAAACTTCAAACTGAGCCTTTACTTATTGTGACTAGTATAGTTTGTATGGATGTTTTGCCGGGATCAACATATTATCATTTTGTGTAATAGAAATTTGTGAAACATTGAAATTTGCGTTAACGAAGTTTGACTGTAGTATAAAATATATTCTTTACAAATTAAAAGAAAAGATATCTTTATAAAATAAAATAAATCCTATAATTACGCCATTGATAAGAGCTTTAATCTAAGAACACACTGAATGAGGACAAATGACTGTGTGAAAGTTGTAAATCTGGCAATTATTACATCATCAGTACATGTCAGAGATCAGTTGAAGCTATGATCAGTTTTGTGGAAACCCAGACATGCTAATTACACTCCAGAGGCCAAGTGTTGCATGACGAATAGCTTTCTTTTGTTGATGATTTCATGACATGAGTTTTAAGAAAATAAATCTTTAGTGTGAGACCATTAATTTTATTACTGAGGTGAGTTGTTCTGACGACCATGAATGGACTGTTAAGGAAAGTGTAAAAATAAAACATCTTGAAGAATTAAATATGTTAACTTACTCAAAATGGTGATAACTGTTATTGGGATTGGTAAGTAAAAAGTAAAGTTTATTTTAATTAATGACGCCTCTAGACCACAATGATTTTTATCTTACTGGCTATTGGACATCAATCATATGGTCATTCTAACTTTTTTTTTTAATGGGCACCTGGTGCTGCCACATAGGCTATGCTTTCCAAAAGCAGCAAGATGTCTTTTATATGCACTGTAACACAGGCAAGACAGCACAAACCATGAACTTTGATGAACCAGTTGTGGACCACTGACTGGAATGGAAAATAACTCAAACTGCAAAGGGGTCCACTGAGAAGGATCGATCTGATAACAGACAGCTTCACAGTAGCACATGTTGTTAAGTAAAAAGATAACCACTGCTAAGTGTAGAGTTTTTCTGGAATGTTGTTTAACAGCAATGACAGTACGTCACCTGAATGCACTAAAAAATAGATCTGATCTTGAATGAGAAGCAGAGATAGGCCAGTATGACAAACAGCCTATTGAGAAAGACCACTGGACCACACTGATTCTTAAGATTCCTTGACAAATCATTTTGTTTTCTTTTCTTCTGACCTATAAACTTTATAGAGACATAACATATTTTTTCCTTTATTAATTATATAACATTTCTGGCAATATCTTGTAAAAATATTTACATTGTTTTATCTTTAAACAGGTGCATGAGCAGTAGTTTATGCAGGGAGGGCTGAGTTCATGGCGGAAAATGTCAAAACACCATGAGTGCTGCAATGATGGAGGATCTGGGAAACTTTTCAAATACTGGTCCCCTCTTAAAAGCAATTTTTGCACATTATCTAAGTATTTTACTATTAAATTAACGAAAAAAAAACCATATTTGCTGTGAAAAGAAGTGAGGGTTGGACTCCAGAACCCCTCGTTAAACTTTGCATCATGTTAAATGGCACCATTGTTTTTAGCAATAACTTTTCTTATGGGAATAGAAGGACAAAAAGAAAAATGGATTTGGAAATGAAACAAAAGGTCAAATTTTAAACAAATTGAGAAGAAAATATTTTGAATATTGAATTTTTTTTATAATGAGCAAGATGTTTGTTTTAGCCATTTTTAGCATTTTTCAATTTTCTTAGCAACTATATAATTTAAGAAATATATTTGTATACTGTGTATATGTTACAGAAGATATAAAAGGCTTTTGTTTGTCCTTTCGGTATACATTTTTCAATCAAACACACTTGTGTTTCAATGTGCCACTATTTCACATTCCAGCCAGTGGTTTACAACTGCATGTACTTACTTTTGCTTTGCAATCAGAAGGAGGTCATTGAAGAGAAACATGTAGTGTTGTGTCTGGGTCTGAAACATACACAAATAGTTACGTAATACAATAATGTTCTGTCTACAATTTAAATGTTAAATGTTTATAATGAACAAAAAAAAATTACACTTTTATCATTTTATTCAAATTTATATATACAATTTGTTTTTATAATTAGCTGAGCATATTAAAGTAACAGTGTCAGAACCTATGCATAGGGATATTTTCACAACCAGTGACAAAAGTGTCTCATTGGGTAATTTCCTCTGAATATCTAGTAAGAAAATAGTTCTTATAGACATTGAGGGCAAGTGATCAAAAAGCTTTTGTTAAATTGAGAAGAGGAAAGTTTTAGCATGGATTAGGATGCTAATATAACTTTTTATCCTGAAAAGTTTATTGTCCCCAGAAACAGAATATGATAGTGTTGGTGATGGGGAGCCCTCAGTTCACTATCTTACTGGGTTTTTTTTATATAGTATGCTACTACATTTAATTTAACTTTGTTTTTAATTTGGTTTAATAAATATTCAGAGGTGCATTATCTATACAGCTCCTGCTCTACTTCTTGCTTACTTCTTTAGTTTAAAAAACAAACAATAGTTAGTGACACTACAGTATACAGAAAACTGTAGTGGAGTCAACACATTCATTTCTTAACCATTCCTACTAGCTCTTCACACACTCCTATTGTGAAAATCATGGGTTTATCAATCTGGGTGTAATTTTAGGCAGTGCACTATGAAACTATTTAATTCATAACAATTTAGAAAAATGTTTAAGCTTCTTTTCTTTGCATTCACATAAACTAAAACTAAAGTCAAATCTTTTTGATATATCCGTCCAAATGGTGTAGATATATCTAGCTTGTTGTTCAAGTAACGAGCATATCTTGTAAAGATTATGTCAACTGAAATGGGTTACCTAATAAAATAAATAGGTTACCTAAATATTTAATTTTCAGAGGACTGCATATGACTTTAGTTCATAATTCATTTTAAAAAATGTATACATTTCAAACAAATTGTATTATACAAGAAAACAGTTTTTTTCTCTATGATCTGTTTTCTTCTTTATGTTTGCTATCAAGTTTTGAATAAATATTTGCTTTTTATTTAGACTGTCTATCTTTTCAGCCACCAAGTTAATCACTAATAGCTAACTGTACTGCACACAAAGGGAGAGAACTCCATAAAGTGTTTGGTGCTGGTTAACCCTATGAACTGGTTTACCAGCTTGACATCATGATGCGTATACCAAAGAAGCCACTTTTCCCAGCTTCAACGTGCTCTTGTTTATAAATAATCTTTGGGAAATGTATGATGATGGTTCTGGTTCTTTTTAAACAATCAGAAATGGCTAGTAGTTGAAGTTACAAATGTCAATTTAGAAATGATTTTTTTACTATTTTACCTTGCTTTTTCTAAAAAAAATTACCATGGGTGCATTAGTGCCGAATAAGCACTGCCATTGATTTTGTCGGACAACGAGTGTGAGTTGAATAAAAATACATATGGAAATAAATATGACTTTGAAATTGAAACAGACAATGAAATAGGTGATCAGCCTGTTGTAGGCGATAG
>JAULBS010076291.1:0-20156 GCA_032355785.1 Symmetromphalus regularis
CTCTACATCTGTCACTCTCATACAGTACTTATACCAGATAACTCTCTACATCTGTCACTCTCATACAATACTTATACTAGATAACTCTCTACATCTGTCACTCTCATACAGTACTTATACCAGATAACTCTCTACATCTGTCACTCTCATACAGTACTTATACCAGATAACTCTCTACATCTGTCACTCTCATACAATACTTATACCAGATAACTCTCTACATCTGTCACTCTCATACAGTACTTATACTAGATAACTACATCTGTCACTCACATACAATACCTATACCAGATAACACTACATCTTGGATAATTTCATTTAATTGTCATTCTTCTTTCTCATCCGTCTCAATATCCGAGCTGTATTTATTTCTCATTTCAGTTCATAATCAATACTGTAATTTCCTTTTATCATTTCACTTATTTTCATTTCAAATGAATATTGACTTTTGTAATAGATAAACTTTTTTGTTGTTTGCTTACGGTGTATTTTGGATATTCGGAAACCTTTTATTTGTTTTTGTTTCTTATTGGTGTTTGTGTGTGTGTGTGTTTGTGTTTGTGTGTGTGTGTTTTGTGTTTGCGTAATTTATTGTTTATTTTTGTCTGGGTGGTGGTGGTTGTATTTATTTTCGGGCTTATATCGAAATAAGGTTCAAGCACACTATCCTGGGCACACAACTCAGGTTCTTGTACTGTCTGTCCAGGACAGAGGTTAGTATTAGTAGGAGACACGAAACCCGCTGCTTTTTCTATAAACAGCAAGGGATATTTTATATACACTATCCCACAGACAGGATAGGTATTGTCTGGGTTTTGTTAGGTCAGGTCAAGTATTTTAAACGGGTCCACATCCAATTTGGTTCGGACCCGTCTCCACTGGGTCCAATGTCCTAAGACTAGGACACCAGGCCCGGGGCAGAAAAGAAAGAATTAAGGGAGATGGAAAAAGAGATTTCGAATTGGGTGTCTCAGGTGAGAGTTAGTTCATTTGTATTTGAGGCATATACATATTGTTATGTAAAAATCAACAGAATATAGATTGCTTCAATTCCTGTTTGTTTCATGTTTTCTCAATCAATAACATTTCGTGTTTTTTTCCTTCAGGAATGAATTAATATCATGTATTCTATAAAAATGGAAATGATGTTTTATAAAAAGATTTTCGGTGAAAGCAGAAATAACGATTTAAAATATCTCTGGATGCTTTTACGGTCAGTGCAATATTAGCATATAGAACATATTGAGAAACGAAACATGTTTCTCATCTCTGCGCTCTTCTTGTCACGTTAAATACTCCAGTATCAGCTATGTAACGCTAATTCAGCGTGTAAACCGATACTTTTCTCTTCAAGTGTTTGTTTTTGTATTAGATAAAAAGAGGCTATTCCAGATTGTTAAAGTCTGCTCTGCATTGCAGGAAACGACCAGGCTTTAATAAAGTAGGAGTTGAGGCATGCAATCTGTATGATGTTATAGTTATACGTTTGATTAGTATAGAAGTTTGACAGGCACCAGCTGGGCCAGCCAACAGAGCTACAGAGAGTGGTTCATGCAGCAACTGAGACTTCGCTAATGTCTGAATTTAACATTTATTATCACTGACCTGCTTGTTAGTGACATGGTTTTGACATGTTCCACTTATTTACTTCTTTTAAGGACTTGATGAATACCATTCCTTTGATTCGTCATTAACAAATAATTTTAGAGGAAGATTATATTTGTATCCCTGTCAGTTGGTATATAGATTTCTTCGGCATCTGTTGTCTTCCTCATCATCATCTTCTTCTGTCAGTTTCTTATGTTCCTTTTATAGCTTCAAATATTGTTTACCATGTCTTGCTTGCCTTATATACTTGCCTTGCTTGCTCGCCTGTCTTGCTCGCCTTGTTTGTCTTGCTTGCTTGGCTTGCTAGCCATATTTGCTTAGCTGGTTTACAATGTCTTGCTTGCCTTACTTGCCTTGGTTGTTGGCCTAATTTCTATTATTTGCTTGCCTTACTAATCTTGTTTGCTTTGCACTTTTCTCTGGTTTGCTACCCGAGCTTGTTGGACTGGAATATTTCTGTTACTCACTTGCCTTGGTTGTTTGCCTAATTTCTATTATTTGCTTGCCTTACTAATCTTGTTTGCTTTGCACTTTTCTCTGGTTTGCTACCCGAACTTGTTGGACTGGAATATTTCTGTTGCTTATTTTCCTTGCATGCTGGCTTTATTTTCCTTGCCTCAATTTCGAGATCTACTTCCAGAGACTACTTGTGTACATCTTCCTACCACGTAACCTTGATCTGTGACATGTGTGTGTGGTCGACTTCCTTGCCCTGCTTGGCTCTCCCAATTTACGTACAGAAACAATAACTCATTGATGGTATTTTGCCCATTGATGCTATTATGATTAGACAGTTTCTTCATCTAAATATCTCGACATGCTTTACTAATTCCTCTTCCAGACTAAATGGACGTATCTGGCCGAAAAGACTTGATATTAATTAGTTAGAACCACAGCTCGTTTTGAAAGCAAGTGTTCTTGTCAATTCCTTTCAATAGATCACATAAAACACCCATCACTAATCTGGTCGACGCTGTCCTCTCACCAACCTATTGATTATCGCTAATAATTCGCCTTTAATCAAACACTCCATTTATTGGTTCGGTTTGTATTTTAAATATTCAGTTATCACGTGCTGTTTATAGCTCTCTCATTGGCTATATCCGTGTAGCAGGTGCCTTTTATTGGCTCGTTGAATATCGAGTAATTACCGGCCATGCGTACTGGTGTTAATAAATGCAGTTGTGTGAATAACAGGCTAATTCTCACAGCTTCGCGATGTTTAATATCCAGCATGGGAGTGCTATTATTTCTCTTACTGAGTTGCTCTATTTTTATTAGTACTAATTTGATGGTTTTGCTTTGTTCGATCCCCTGTTACATTCTCTGGCTTCTCTTCAAGTCGCAACAACAGGTTAACTCGGGGATTAATTCCTTAACCTTTAGAAATACACTTTACTGTCTTTGTGTTGGGGGATCTCAAGGTGGAACTCGGCTGATTTCCCAAACAGGAAAGGAATGGAATATTTGTTTAACAGCAGTCCACACTATTAGGTCAGATTTCTCGTTGAAGATTCAGCCATGATACAAAGTTCAAATTAGTTCGGGTTAAAAGAATAGCTTGAACTGTGGATGATAAATTGGGTTACAGAGGCAGAGAATCTGAAAAGAATTTAATTGAACGTCAAAACCATATCTGATTAGATCTACAAACGTTTGCGACTTACACATAACCACGCCCTCCAGCAATCATATATTAGCATAGTAATTACTATTATTATCATAAATATGTAAGTATATTGTATATAAGTGAATCTCTATATTGTTTATCTACTGATACATTTTTCAAGATCGTTTTCATAAATAGTGAGTAACATGATAAAAGGCTTTCGTTTTGACGTACACCGTCTTCACAATGTTAATAATGGTCATTTGGAGATTTCGTGAAAGAAGAGCGTATCTTGCCCACTGCTGATAGCTATCATAAGCAGTGTTTTAGATACACAATCTGTTGTTTTATTAAAATCTGTTCAAGACGTATTTACACGGTGAATCTATTATTCCTCCTCGCCCTTCTACCAGCCCCTACTGTGCAGTGGTTAAGCTTTCAGACTCACAGCTGGGAACAAATCTCAGTTCAGGTATGGGATTTTCAATCTCTACACGGCTCCAACCCAGAGCGAGTACTCTGCAAGACGTAATGGATGGGATTTTCAATCTCTACACGGCTCCAACCCAGAGCGAGTACTCTGCAAGACGTAATGGATGTGATTTTAAATCTCTACACGGCTCCAACCCAGAGCGAGTACTCTGCAAGACGTAATGGATGGGTGTACGGTACTTGCATCGACCAGTGTTCCACCGTTGGTTTATTAACGGCCATGGTATGTGCTGTCCTGTCTGTGGGAAAATACCGTTTGCTGCTAATCGGAATGAATAGCCTATGTGGTGGTGGCAGGCTTCCTCCAAAGACCATGAATCGCAAAACATATATCTAACACCTAAAACCACTGAAAAAGCAATGTGCTAGGATGTCGTTAAACAAAGAATCCTTTCCATGTTTTCCCTCCACTAGAAGCACCATCAGTTTGTTGTCAGTTAAACCATTAGTCTTTAAATCATTAAGTTCAGCCTTCTCAGTTTTAATTTCAATGTGTTCCCTCCACCAGAAGCATCATCAGTTTGTTGTCAGTTAAACCATTAGTCTTTAAATCATTGTTAGCCTTCTCAGTTTTAATTTCAATGTTTTTCTTTTATGTGACACTTTAGTTAAATTACAAAATGTCCAGTATATGTGGGCTCATTTTGTAATGACTTCTACATAAATGTAGACTGATTACCTATTTATACCTGTCTGAATAGAGATATTGTAATAATGAATTCTCTAGAGTATAAAAGAAATCTTGAGAAACAATCTGTAAAAGAACCTCAAAAAAAGATAATTTCGACTATTTTATGTTTATTACTACAAAACATGCTTTAATTACAATATAATTTACACGAATATCAAGTGCAGTATCAGTTTATATTATATATACTCTTCAAAAAAAAGTACGGAACTCTAATAAGAATTTATAAATGCCAAAATTGTAAGGTATATTAGCTGCGGGTAATGGTTATTATGATAATAGTGAATTAATTGGGCAAACATTACAACCGGTAGTTCGGTATTACAGTAGGTTTTATGACCGCCAAAGATTTTGAAGGACGATTGGAGTCAGAAGTGAAATTTGAAAGTTTACGGGGTATTTTTATGAGTAGTGGGTGATGTCGTAACGATGTCAGACATTCTTTCAGTCGACAAGGCATACTGTATCAGTCTTCCATTGGCCATTTGAGGGAGACTGTTTTACTCCTCTTGCAGCGCCTGACCAATAGTCTCCCTATCGTGTTCCACACTATAAACAGACCTGACCGTTCTTTACTAGGATGTCTGTCGTTAAAACGTACGTTCACTCTAATAGTTGATATTAACATTAATATTTCAAGTTCTCTCCTCTTCTTTTTTTTTGAAGAGTATATTTCAGTCATTGTGTTCATCTTGCTTTTAGTGGTGTAAATAATCGACGTGTTTGCATCTCATGGGATCTGGTGACTGTTTTTAAACAGTAACATTAACGAAAGGATTTTTTCTGAATGATTTTGCTGAAGTCAGCGGATTAATTTTTTAAAAAGTCGTAAATTGTTGCGAAAAGCGTCGCCTGTTAAACCGAATATAGAGAATCATTTTTCTCAAACATTGATATGATCAAAGATTTGACAGTATTTTATAAATGTAGTCCATCATGATCTATATTAATATAGTCTTGATCAGAGAACTCGGTCGTGATTGTAATTCTCGACACCATGTTATTACGGACTTTTCAAAATGATGTCTATTTGACTACAGACGTTATTAGATGTTATAAGCTATAGGAGTCATGTTCTGACAAAACAGTTTATACACATTTCACATTCAAAAAATGTAATAACGTTGTTGCACAAATATTATTTCATCACGGTTAGACTACCGTATTTAACGTAATAAGCACCCATGGAACCTACAAAATGTTAATAAGGGGCGCTTATTAGGATTACTTATATTTTACAGCGGTTTAAAACTCCTATGTCCAACTAATACCTTATATTAGCGATGGTTTATGAATACTTTTCTTATTTTGATGCAGACAGATATAAACAAACGTATTCAGTCGCAATACACTGTAAAGTCAGCTAGATGTATGCCCGTGAATTGTCTGAATAGAACACAATGAACTGACATGCAATATGGCATGTAACCAAGTCATTTCATGCCAACTTTCTATCAGTAGGTGAACATTTAAAAACCTAAAGCTAGTATCTCACTGGTCTGCGACAGCTCGCGACTCGTTTGAGACACAAAATTGCGAGAAAATATGCGAACTAGCGACAATTTTATCTTGGAATCACACTGAATTGATACATATACACGAATGTCGAACTAACACCGGTGAAATTTGGGCCAAAATGTGTCGAGAGTTCGCATGCATGTCGAGCGAATGTCGCGCAACAGTCGCCAACCCCTCACAAAGTTGTCTCACATTTCTCGCACTTTCTGATTCACGGAAACTAAATTGAGATGGGATCGAGAACCCGCGACGGTTCAGTGACTATTTTGAGAGAAACTTTGTCCCGTGAATTTTTTGAACATCTTCAAAATTCCAGCAACACGAGAGGGAGGCCTTGCGACTCACGTGAGGAAATTGAGAACTACTACGAACGTTTCGAGACAGTTTAGAAACTCACTCGCGAATGCCGTTCGCAATTTGTCGCCAACAGTCGCAGCCCAGTAAGATACATGCTTAACTAGCGAGAAGTATGAACAACAAAAGAAGATGAAGAAATATATGTTTTATTTCAATATGCGTTGTTTTGGCCCATAATGATTACCGTAAAGCATAGAGTTGTGATCTCGTGTGACCATACAGGCCCGTAGGAATCACTTTGGTAGTGGCGGGAAGAGTGTCACTGGCGGATCTGGTACAAACTCTATATCAGATTTTGATTACAATGGCAAACACTAACGTGTAAAAAAAGGTTATGGTATAAACTGTATATACATACATGTAGATTTGGACGTTGCATTACTTGAAGTTCCTCAACTGTGGCGTGATGCATTTAGAATGTAGAAGTCACACCATGTTTTAATCTTTTCTACAGTCAAATAACAAACAAAAGCAGTTTTATATTTCACCTGCAGCGCGTGGAAAGGGGAGAACGCCTCGAGTGGTCTTGTGCTAGAAGATTGGTCTCTCAAGCTGAAGGCCGTGGTTCAAAACCCATCGAAGGCTGGCTCACAGTTTGACAACATGTAAAAATCGCCAAATGTCTGACATCCTACAGCCGATGATTGATGGATCAGTGTGCTCTGGTGGTGTTGTTAAACAAGCACACAGAGTAGAGGAGTTAACTAAACTTCGTTTTCATTATTTTTAAAATCACTTAGGGTTGCTTAATCATTCGAAATCTGTCATAATTTCACGATATGATGAAGCAGTGACAAACTTTATCTGTCTATCTATATATATATATATATATATATATATATATATATATCCATCCATCCATCCATCCATCCATCCGTCTATCCATATATCTATCTATATCTATCCATCCATCCATCCATCTCTCTATCTATGAAAGTTGGATTGAGATGCGATGAGTAATTAAATCGATACCTTCAACGGACTATTTTGAGCATTCTCGTTCCAACCAGTTGTCCATAACTGGTGTAACAAAAGTTGTGGTTTGTGTTGTTATGTATGTGGAAATGAGCATATAAAAGATCACTTGTTGCTTATTGAAAAGAGTAGTTTATGTGGCGGTAGCGGGTTTCCTCTGAAGACATTGAGTTGTAAACTATATATTTGATACCACCTAACAGCTGAATAAACAATGCTTAATCTGGTATTACTGGAAATGAAAAAGCCGACAGACTTACAAAAGAAACCATTCAGTAGCCACAGTTAAAACATCAGCTGTCGTATGATCAAACAAAAACACAAAAATGAATATTTGGAGTTTCATGACAGACAGTAAATACCACTCTGACCCAACATGGAAACGAAATAAAACATTAAGTACAAAACGTCACTCAGAACAGGCCATGGTAGACTAATGGTACGCCCCCCTCCCCTCCTCCACTTTATGATGGAACAGACAGGACAGTGTTCCTACAACAGTGGACTCCAGACACCCCCCTCCACTTTAGGCTGGAACAGACAGGACAGTGTTCCTACAACAGTGGACTCCAGACACCCCCTCCACTGTATGCTGGAACAGACGGGATAGTGTTCCTGCAACAGTGGACACCAGAGCACATCCTTCTATGCTACCGTCTTACAAAACCAAAGGCATAACATCTGGATACAGGAAACAAAACTATAATATTGGTTTCTAAACTCTATTAAGCATGAAAGAAATATTAAATTGGGTCGTTTCTTTATCCAAACATCTCTCCAATTCAAAACAGCAGCACGGCGATCAATTGATCATGCAAATAATGCTCTGGATACAATCCTGTTGCCATTTATAAGCAATAAATTAAAACTTTAGATGAACATAAAATCGGTTACTAGACAATGATTATTCATAGTAATAATATTATAAAAGGTGATATTTGAAGTTTATAGTGAATTACTTAACAAAGATAGCATTTCAGGCACATTCTGCTGTATTGTGGAAAAATTCTCTTCTGTTCTGGAAGAGATTTTTTCCACAATACAGCAGAATGGGCCTGAAACACTATCTTTGTTAAGTAATTATCTGTCTGAGAACGTATTTCTGGCCTGACTTCTTCGAACGTATGTTACCTTAATCATCGGTAAAAAAAAAAACATTTTAAATCAGTGCAAATATTGTAGTAGATACGTTAAATTTAATTTACTATAGTCTAAAGTATTCGTAGATAATCAAATAAAAACAATTAGTTTTCTTTCTATATATATGTGAAAGAGAAGTTGAGCTATCTGCGTCAGATATTACAAATAATCTAATCTAGTCCAAGATGATCTTATTAAACAGACAGCTGTCTTGAGAGACTATTTTCCTTACTCCCCCTGGAGACTGTTTAAGACATGGTTAACTGTATAGAATAGAATAAATAGAAAAGTGATAAAGGTTATTTTGTCAATCAGTCACACAGCTGACTTAATCCAATATGCTTCCAAACAACGGGTTGATTATTTAGGCTCAATGGGTGAATGTGTGTGAAGTATACTTTATTCAATTTAAAATACGTTTTTCAGATTAGCCGAGTTTTTTTTTATCATTGAGCGACTCTGTATCATTTCTGTCAATTTCTCTGAGAAACGCTGTACGAAAAGAGATTCATAGTTTCAATTATTTTGCCTGGACTGTTCACTTGAGTCATTAACTCTCAGACAATAGAGGCATGAAATGAACAAATGGATAACGGATGTTGCCAGGGAGGAAACACAAGTGGCGTTAGATGCGATTCGGCTCAACAATCGAATAGATGCTACAGTTTTGTCTAATGGAATTGTTTCCAAGAAGATTGGGAGTGTGGTTTCCGGGTTGGATATCGCAATCTGGTCAAGCATTTATCTGGGTTAGTTACAAGTGAGGGAAGAGGGGAGATTCAGCTCGTGGGCTGAATGGTCATCCGAGATATGAGATATAGTGGAATCCGTTTCAATCAGAGAACTTCCTTAATAGGGCGAGGTTCATGCTTTACAGTAGGTTTATCATGCACTGTGGTACGAGCTGTCCTGTCACGGGAACAGTGTATAACATAATCTTACTGATAAGCAACAAGAGATCTTTTATACGCACTATCCCACAGACAAGATAGCACAAATCACAACCTTTGATAAACCAGTTGTGGATCACTGGTCGGTAAGTTTGTTTTCCCAGAGATGCTAAATGAATATTTTGTACGGAATACGAGACAAAATCAAATATAATGCTCCCGGACATACACACCACATCATCTTTCCACCAAAAACAAAATAATCTGATCTTGGTTAAAGCCCGAATATCTAGGCAAATATGGATATGGAATATATCTCAGTTTTCAGGCTTGTATGTTATATTTGAAGATTGGCCACCTCTGTCACTTCCAAATGAGTTACATAGCCAAAACATTTACATTTTCTCCCACTTCTTCCTCTACATTCAATCCTTTGTTCGTCATGAATTCTAGTGTCCAGTTTTTGTTTCTGACAGTGGTGCTTGAGGGTTGGGTGGTAGGGGGGGTGTCTTTGATACAAATCTTACGTTTAATGTGTTGCAGGTGTAAGAAAAGTATAAAAATGGGTTCGTGAATTTACCGGAAGAGTGATATTTTCACAACTGCCACTTTGCTTGGTTTTGTAGCTGTTCACAGACGCTTACTGAAATATGGTTTATATCATGCTAACATCAGAGTTTAGGATAAACACCATATTAATGTTTGCATTTAGTTGTTTGTATAGGACTGGGTTAATGGTCTTTATTTTCAAGATACACATTGTGTCTATAAAAGTTAGTCTCCTGGCTATATATAATTTGCATAGTAAATTTAAATATTACGGGATAGAACCAGTTTTAGTGCTTTTGATATCCTTTTGGAGCCCCGTATATTTAATCCAATTATTCATAAGTGATAGGACTTTTTTTAATCTTCTTAATTCTTAAAGCCCAATGTTATACCTTTCTAATAATTACCAACATTCATAGTATGGAATTGTTCATCTACATGTTGATATCGGAACACGTGTCGGACGATAAGGATGTTCTCAAAATATTTTTGACAAAACGGATGATTTTAGATTAGACGTTTAGTTAGGTGTTTTTTTCTCTATCAGTTAATTCTGTGACCATTTGATAGAAGTTTGCATTGTATTGGAGTATTGTTTCATTAGCAATATTAAAAATAGTTTGAACCGTCAACGAGGAATCTGACCTTCAATGTCATTTGTTTGATCTCACGCCAATAACGATTTCTTTGATGCGTATGTTTTCATTAAATTAAGAAAAGGAAATTAAGTTATTTTTTCTCATTGACGTGTACTACTAGGAGAAAATGGATTCTCAACTTTTTTAATACACGTATTTTAGTAGAAGTCCCAAAAATAGTCTACCCTAAGATTCCGCCTTGTGTAGAAGTAGTTTTACTAGCGATTACGCAGTAGCGGATCAAGAGGGGGTTTAGATTTTAAAAATTATTATATATTTTCTAAGTGGAAAAACATGAAAATTAACCATTTCCCCCCATTCCTATTGACCCAGCCCATTAGGATTCACCCCCCCCCCCCCCCCACACACACACACACACTTTCAGAAATCCTGCATTCGTGTCTGTTACGAATACTGTAGACAATGCTTATGAATTGACAGTAATGTTTAATTAATTTAATAATCTTCAAATTAAAATATCTGGGAATCTGACAACATTGCTGCTTCAGTTACGATTTGTACAGAATATCGTTTGCAAACAAGACCAGTTTTAGGTTACGCATGAGTAGACACAATAGTCATGTTTTTGCCTCATAGCTAGGTTTTAACCATCTCCAGTTGTTATCTCCACTGTAGTTTTATGTTGGCTATTAGTACAAACCTGATTGAATTACAACACTGAGCACCAGTGTTCTAGTTAATAGGACATATCTGGGATCAACTCGCAGCTAAATCAGAAATCTCCTAAACGGAAGTTGTACAGATATCTACAAACCTGAGGTGACGACTTCCGGTTTGAATATTTGTATGTAATTTACTCCATGCGAATAAATCAGGTTACTGCTCTTACAACTACTGGTTCTTAAGCTCTGGGTTTGGGTTTTTAATGTTTCACTAACGCATACGGTGAACTGCATTAAATAAAACTTTAAGGAAAATAGAGTTATATGTTTGTTAAAAAGACACTTCAAGTTTTGACGCAGCTGAAATCCTATTTGTTGTAGTGATGCAATTTTATAACAAAAGTTAGTTTCCTAAAATATATAGTTTTTATCGAGCCATAACTTTGACCTTGACGTTTGGCCTGAAACTGCATGGGGAAAATGCCATCCATGTATTTTAGAATTCTACTGTAATAATCTTTAAATGATCATGTTACCAATTTTTTTTCATTAAATTCCTATTGTATTACCACTGGTGATGAACGCGTTCTTTTTTATATTTGATACAAAGTTGCGTTTCGTATGATTACAGCCTATGCTTTTCACTGTGAGAGTTCAATCGTGAAAGTTTCGTTTCTGACAGTAATTTTACATATGAAATTACCCCTGTTTCGTTAACTACTTTTTTCACACAAATGTTTTTATCCTTGAACACGTAATGACATTTCATAGGCAATTTTCTCTAACGTTTTCGAGCTGAACTTTTGTTTTTTCCCATTTGTTATGAATGTAGTTTTAGAGAGCAACTCTTTGTCATTCTTTTGCGTGGTTTTTAAATATATGTAATTTATTTTTACGAAGATTTAGTTCTATGGCTGAAATCTCGAACATATCAATATTAGTCCTTGAATTGAGTAATTTCGTAATTTAAAGTGAAGTACACGCAATAGTTTATTTTCGTGATTGAAGATCTTCGCAGATTTTTCAAGAGTCTGGTTTCGGAAATGTACGTGTTCTGACGGCTTCAATTTGTTCACCGGTATCTATAATGTAGGGTTAGATAGATACCTGGCAGAAATCTGACAATTATGGACATTTATCTCAGCAATGTGTAATTTCATAAGATGACATGGAAATGCATGTAATAGTTTATTTTACGACGAAAGATTTGTCACGAGTGACATTTCAGAGAGGCACACTATGTCATTAGGGAAAATAAAGCACATTAATGGTCTAATTTTGTAATTATATATCTTGACATTATATGCAAGTAAGATGGATGGATCTGACCACGATTTGTTTCTGTCCTCTACTGTAGGAGAACTGCCAGGTTATTTGTTGAGGCGTTTTTTCAAGAGCCGGCGTTCCTCATTAATGGAACAAATTCCTACTAAGTTTACAGTCTCACGGGTGAGGAAACGTTCTCAGAGTTTAATATTTAAAACGACCACATTTCTTCTCTTGTATTACTCACTATATTTTACTGAAGCTAATGAAGTTATGAAGGGTGTTTCTTACGTCAAACTCTGTTAACAACGATGTTCTTACAAAACTATGATCAAAGGGATGCCATTTTCAATAAATAAAGTAATAAAGTAATTAAATTAGTTGGGGGGATTTTTATTGTTGTTTTTGATAAAGAAAAAGTGGTGGGACATTTATGCAGAT
Organism: Symmetromphalus regularis; assembly: GCA_032355785.1. Classification (NCBI taxonomy): domain Eukaryota; kingdom Metazoa; phylum Mollusca; class Gastropoda; order Neomphalida; family Neomphalidae; genus Symmetromphalus; species Symmetromphalus regularis. Next base: position 12,795 of record JAULBS010076291.1, read on the forward strand.
TGTCCACCGGCGTTGAAAAGTGATGGGGATACGTCCCCCCCCCCATCCCCCACCGATCGACGCCCATGGTCCTAATGAGTGGTTACACAATTTTAGAATGCAGATAGAACACCGCATACTCTTCATCCACCACGTTTCGTTAATGTGCATTAACTCTTTTCCTGTCATACTGTCAACTAAATTAGTTGTTTTTTCTTCCAATACTTAAATTTTACTAGTGCACGTTTGTTTCGTTTTTATTCTGTTTTCTTTTTATTTGAGAGTAAATTTGATTTCATAATAATTATTACTTTTTAGTTATTACTTATCATTGTTGTGATCACTTATTATTGTTGTGATCACTTATTATTGTTGTGATCACTTATCATTGTTGTGATCACTTATCATTGTTGTGATCACATATTATTGTTGTGATCACTTATTATTGTTCTGATCACTTATTATTGTTGTGATCAGCATTCACTATTTGTGAAAGTATTTTTGTTTATCTCCCTATAGTATTAGAATACATACATGTTGCAGATTTACATGTACTATCTCATTTGAAAAGGGTAGGCAATGTTCGTATCGGTGTGTTATGTTTAACAGCTATTTATAAATGTTCTCTTGCTTGTTAACACGATTGTCCACCAGGGTTGAGATGCTAGATATATATTTTTATACACCAGACTTTTCACCACACTGGTCAGTTTCTTATTCTGGTCCACTGGGCAGTTTTTGTTTCATGCGTGAACGCGAAACATATTACACCTGACCCCTCTTATGTATCTATCGTTTCAAAGAGGAATCATTATGATGTGGTGTTATTGTAAAAATAAGAATAACTTAATGAAAACAAATATCTTTGATGAAATTTAAATTAAAATTACTTTAACGAGTGGATATTTTACCGAAAATCGGTGATCTTAACAATTCAAATCTTTAAAAGTTTTAACTAGTCGTCAGTGTAAGTCGAGCATTACACAGACTTCGTTCTTTTCCAATTAAAATGTTGAGCGCGTCGAAAGATGTATTATCACATTAACACCAATTTGAAAATAGTGTTCTCACTTAGTGCCTGGCGTGTACTGCATGGCCCGCCATAGACAAACGGCAGATTGCACAATTATTGACGGTTTCGCTCGAGTGTGAACTTTGACCCGTTGAGAATAATTTTTAAAAATCTACTAATTTTAAAGAGGCAGATCGAACTTGGGTAGTGGCTATTATATTGAGTTAGAAAACAATAAGGAACAACTTTCGGAGTTGGGGGGAGAGCACTGACGGATTGGGTACAAACTCTATATCAAATTCTGGTTACAATGGCACGTGCCCCTCCCTTCCCCCGCCCTCCCACCCCCCACCCGTCCCCGTTCCTACGGGCCTGGTATTGTTTCTTCACCTGCAATATAAAACAATTTTATGAATTGTGTACATATGATTACATATTATATTAGTAGTATTTATAATCATGATAATGATTAAATATGACGCGCTCTGAAACGTGTATATAAATACAGGCGAAACGATATCGATGACGTAATACTGATAATGAATATATATTATAATAATAGTCATATATTTATGTTATTATGACGTACAGTGTTACTGGAGTTCTCGATGTGAGAGTATCTGTTTGCGGAAGTTAATATAGATGAATACTCAGCTTTTATTTATAGGATTAGCATGCTTACATAACGATTTCTTGCACCTACGCATATGTTCAGAAATAAACAAGAAAATAACCAATCAGACAATCTGTATTAGGTTTAGAATAAACGAAATAAAAGATGGCCAATCAAAGCATCTATAGTATCTATAATAATTATTGGTGTCAGTAATCAAACCAAAGATGTGCAATGAAATATTTTGTAATAACTCTTGGTTTGAGGTAAGAACAATAAACAATAAGATTTGCAACTGATGACATACTGTTAGAGAAATATTTATGTAATCCATTGACGTCATTAAACAAATATATACATTTGTAGCTCTGTATAGTCGAACATGTGTTAACAAACACCCATTGAAAACAGTCTAAATACAGGTAAATCTCGCGTTACTTGTCTCTTGTTGCATTTACATATATAGTTTCTTTAGTTTAACATCACTAGAACACAATGATTTATTAATCATCGACTATTGCATGTCAAACATTTGGTTATTTTGACACTTAGTGAAATGTGAGCTAACCTCCAACGGGTTTTGAACCACTGTCATAAGCTTGAGTCCGATGTTCTAGCACTAGACCACTGAGGCTCACTATGTTTTTAATTAATGGAAGTATGGTGTTAGTTAGTTAAGCTGTTTAAACTTTCTGTCGTATCTAAGTTCAAGAACTAAAATCTGCTGATTAAATAATGTATTGGGGTGTTGATAACAATTGTTTTACTTTTTTTCCTTGCCCCTCAACCAACAAACACTGGTATTATCGTTCAGCTCTCCGCCATCGTTTCAGCGAAACCAAAACGACAATGCCGACAGATTTAGGGTTTTTCATGGCAGTATCTGGATTTCGCACCACAGTGTTGTAATTTTACTGACACTGATCAATATAATATTCCCTTTGTGAAGTGCATTTGGTTAATCATCTGTGATTGCGACAACTCTCACTCTGACAAGAGCTTATTTTCTAAAATAATACTAACACAGTGAGATGTCTACCACATTTACATAGACCACAGCAATTCTGTATAATTATCAAGTTTACTCAGTGCGACTGAATTTTTCTTCTTTTTCTATTTATTGATTTTGTTTTAGATATTTTTTGTTGATTGATTTTTTATTATTATTGATTTTTGTTTTCAGATTATTCTCTTTTTTTGATGGTATCTGTGTATGTCTCAGTGAGCATTATAATTATTAGCTTTTCATATAATGGATTTACTTGTATTAATTTTCCTATTCATATAAATAACGTACTAGTCCAGATGAATAAGCTGTAGAACAGACTCTCAGAGAAAAGGGGGGGAGGATCCCCTGGACTCCCCTCTGGGTCCGCTACTGCACAGTTATCTATAAAAGACAAATCCAGATCGCTAGTCTTCGGTATCCTGTAATGGTGATCAGTAACGTATCAGAAATTTATAATATTTCAGGGGTGGGGGCTAATATTTATGGATATAAAATATGTTGCAGGAAACCGCAAGCGCCGCAGAAATCTTTACCCGAAATAAAACCTGGTGAAAAAAGATTGGGGCTGAGCTCCCAAACCCCACCCTCACCTCCCCCGGTTCCTACGGGCCTGGTGATAATATAGAGTAATATTGTATGGGGAGCTTTGTGGTGTATCGTTGTTTAGAAATGAATGGTTTTACAACATGTAAAGAAACTGCATAGCCGTCATAATCAATGTCCTTAGGGTAATTTGATATCTGCATATTTTAAGCCTAGCTTTCGCGTATTTCTTTTTCTTCTTTCCCGTACCTCATTGAAATATTTTCCTTTTCAGCAATATTTTCACTGCTTATTCAAATGTTGTCTTCAGATCACATTCATTGTGATCTTTTTGTTCATTTCATGTCATCATATTTTTAATATCCTTTTCTTTGAGGATGGTACTGGAAGATGTTTTGAATATAGAATGACAGTAATAGTAGTTCAAATACACTGAAAATTTAAAAAACTCAATAATATAAATGTGAAAAATACTGATTTTCTACGTGTACTGTCATTTTGTTTTGGTTTGCTAATAATGGGTCACTATCAGTGGACCATATGTTTTGACAATGCTTATAAGTACAGGTTTGCTCATTTTACTTATAATGCCTTGGAATATGTCTTCTTCAGCGATACTACCTTTAACTTGACAATTATTTAGTTTTTCTCATTTTAAATGAAACATGAACAGAAAGTCACCGGTCCGTCTTTTACTTAGTAACAAATGCGATCCTTGCGGTCATTGATACGACCAGAGCAAGATGTCATCGTAAGAGTGGGCGTGGCTTGATGGTAGGGCTTTAGGCTGGAATTAGGCATGCCATATGATCGATCCTTATCACAGGAACCATTGTTTATTTCCTGTTCCATGTAGTAGCCTACAATTGGTAAATGAGAGGTTGTGGTGGGCGCTGTCATATCTGTGGGAATGTTATTTTCATATAATCTTTACGATTAATCTAAAGTAGTATCCTATGTGGCGGTTACATATTTCATATGCATACCATGTGTTTCGAGCACATGTTTGACACTTAATAATAATATATGGACGTTGTTAAGTATACATTCCTTTCACTATTTTGTGCATGCTCTTTACGAGACAGGTTACCAAGTAACATGGATTGATACGCCAATTACAGAACATTAGCTGGAACGTGAAAAAGATAAATCTATGTATTAATGAGAATCGATCCCATAACCTACACCACCTCTGGCGTACCTTTAAGCGCCGAGCTAAATCCTGTTTCAAATTAAACCTAAGACATAATAAGCTTGAAAAGTGCTTTTCAAATACTTAATTTGTGAAAGAAAACTTTTTACAACAAGTGAAATATCTTCACTCTAAAACTGTGCACTGTTGGAATACCTAAGGCGAGCAAAAAATCCTATTTGATCAACAGATCACATTTAAAGGTAATTTCACTCTAAGTAATGGGGGTATTAAGTTTGGTTTTAGAATCGAGGAGCTCCTTAGATTGAAAATAGTTGTCTCTTAAACCCTTTTAACTGCTCTCAACTACGTGACCTGCCAAACCAAGAAAGTGTTTGTTCAGCTCTGATAGGTTTGCTCAATTATAACATGTTAATACGTCGCGTTGCCATTTTCTTTTCACTTCTGATGGCTTTCCTTAATGTTTTTAGCTCCGTTAGTTTGTTCACGAGTTGAATCCAAAGAGCTTTCACCGGTTTCTCCTTGGGCAACTTGGTAAATGTTTTCTGTTAGATTGTATAGTCGTAATTCCTTTCTTGATGGCTGCAAACACATAACAAGACAACGAACATCGTTTGTTATATATTAGCTATAATATTGGTGCCAATAACAAAATATCTGTTAGAAATAAAACACAGCTGTACCTTCAACAATTAATATTATTATATTAAATATTTTCATAACGTTTTAAAAATTATGAGGATTTACACCGTGATTCTGACCGAAAATCAGGATAATAGACATTTTGAAAGGATTAGATATGATAAGGGCGTTTGTGGCCCCCGAAATGATAACAGTATGAGCTATATATTTTTGCAGATACATTTCTGCTGGTTAATGATATGTTACTTTTAAGTTGTTACTTCTTATCGTTAAACAATTATGAAGTGTCAAATGTCATTCATAGACCTAACTATATGTTTTAGTTAATAAAAAGGTTTGTGTGTATTTAATTAAAATCGGTTATTGTGATTTGAACACACGACCTTATCAAAATACAGCCACAACGTCCAATCAAAATAGAAATGAAACATAAGCTATACATCATGAAACAAATCTGGAATTTTGATTTGTTTCGTGGAAAGTCGTGTTCATTGAAAATTGTCTTTCTATCAAAAACATACATTTAGAAGAAGAGATTAGAAATAGATTTTAAAGAAGAAAATCATCAGAATTTATTTTTATATTATTCATGTATATAAAAAAAAAAAGTAAAACATTATTAAAACACAAACAGTCATGCTTTGTGGTTTGTAAAATCCTGACATGAAGTTGAACACTGAAGACAAATTCCATGAAAAACCAACGCCACTGGTCAAGTCCCTACTATTATGAATGTATTTATTCAGTCCCATTTTATATATATTATTTGATATTAGGCTACAGAATAGGCCTTTAATTTTAAAAAAGCCAATAAAATTAGAAAAGCATTAAATGTTAAAGAAAAAAAAAAAAAGATGCTGTTTGATACTGGGGGACGTATTGTGTAAGGATTCAAACCTTACAACATTTTACTGGCTTAACTTCGTATCAAATAGCGGAACATGGAAATGGGTTAAAATTTAAATTAAAGGAATTTGTACAGTCACAGGCAATTTATTTGTATGTTTGGTTCTATACATATGAATATTAAAAAACAATATCGAGACATTAATCATAATATTACAATAATAATGTCAAATTATAATAACATAGATTTCTTTTACATATTCCTCGTTTATGATAATCAAATATACATTACATCTATATAGCTTAAGGGTAAGACTATATAGGTTTGTTGGTAGTATTGTTAAGTGGTGTATTGTTAATATAATCACATGTATAACGTTTAGCGTATTATAATGTCATATACACCTAGTTATTATATGTGACTGTTTTATAATGAGTAATTAATCATAATGGTTTTTTTACAAATAGTAATTGGTATTAGGAAATATTAATATATTGTATTAAGGTTTTTATATAACTATTCTGAAATGTTCAATATTTAATTATAATTGTTAGTAAATATAAATAAGTCTATAACTTTAATGTACGCCTGAAATGTTCAATATTTAATTATAATTGTTAGTAAATATAAATAAGTCTATAATTTTAATGTACCGCCTGAAATGTTCAATATTTAATTATAATTGTTAGTAAATATAAATAAGTCTATAACTTTAATGTACCGCCTTGAAAGAGAATCCTCTAAGAATTATCCCACAACACCTAATGGTGTAGTGACTGTATGGGAGTAACTGACTGGTAGGTACTGAGATCAAATTTCAGTTAAGGTATGCAGTTTCTAATCTCTGTACCAGCTTCAACTCAAGGCTAAACCGAATAGTATAGTTATTACATGTATTAAAATCTGTCATTTCATTTATATTAAAAAAATTATTCAAGATGGCTAAAATGGTCTGAGTGTTGTTGGTTTTTGTTATTATTGTTGTTATGTTTTTGTTGTGGGATTTTTAACTTAATATTGTACTACTTTCTTAAGTGGAAATGCTGAGAATACAATTAGTATTGCGATGATTGAAACATGAAGTAACTAACCACGAAATGAACGAATCCTATGAACGAGGTTATAAAGCAGTATGTTGTAAGAAGCTGACGACCCCGTATCGCTGGCTAATAGTGCATCTTCAGTGGTACACAACCACGCTGTGATGGGTAAAGTGCTCCTCTCATACAAGCTTTGATCACATTACTTCCGCAAGGGTTCCGGGGAGAGCGCACAGGTGTTAAGATGCACAATTTAAAACCAACACAACGGACGAAAAACGGAATTAAAGATACAGGCAGCAAAAAGGTAATTGCATTAAAGCCCTAAGTGATGTTATATATTCATGAATCTCTAATAAAACAGTACTTGTGAAACCAGATGTTCGCGAATCATGTCATCCGGGTGTCCGTCTTTATATATATATCTCTCTCTCTCTCTCTCTCTCTTTCTCTCTCTATCTCACGCTCACTATCTCTGTCTCTCTCTCTCTCTCTCTCTCTCTCTCTCTCTCTCTCTCTCTCTC
>JAULBS010076302.1:0-35605 GCA_032355785.1 Symmetromphalus regularis
AACTTCTTCACAGAATACATTTCCAACACAGCACTTTTATTACATAAGTTATAAGTAAAATTCAGTTATATTCGATAAAAATTCATGTAATCCAAAGCAACAAACCGTAAAATTAAAAAAATTGGTTCAAACATAACGCTGGTCAACAGGAAGCGACGTCAGTACAAAATAAGGTGGTTTACTTTGAGAAATCGAAGACTTTGCGGAGTTTTATGTACTTGCAACCAGAAAGGAGTGCGCCAGTGAAAGAACACTTTAAATCCTTGCGCTCTTTTGTTTTATCAGAGTTTTGTGTTGCAAAGGAAAGTAATTGTCCTATTGTCCTGCATATAAACTTTATAGCGCAGTATAATAAATAGATTACAAAACTCTATCCCGTATGATACCGAATATATTACAACTCATGTGTTTTAAATCGAACATCACTCGCTTTCTCTCGTGAAGTACGATTGAAAACACACTCGTTGTAATACTTATTATACATAAAAACTTCATAAAGTGTTACCTTTTCTCATTATACGTACCATAATAACCAATGAATGAGTGATTGTTTAACGACCCCCAAGCACAAAAATAAACATCGGCTATTGGGGGTCATACATTGGTGAGTTATTACCATAATAACCATTACAATAAACATACAAAACTTCATATTTCAGCGACATTTCTTATTGTTATTTCATGAAAAATAATATGCTTGAACTTTTGCCATAAAAGCTGCACATGTCAAAACAAATCACAAAAAGTGGAATTACACTATTTATTCCAATCTTGCAAGCACTGCTAGACAACCAATGGCTAATCATATAAATAGATCTTTATCAAAAATGTTGTTAATCAGTTATAATCAATGATTGGTTGGTTCAATTTATCTCAACAATTCCCACTCAACCAAAAAATAAAGTATCCAAATTGAAATATTGAACTTTTTTTTTAATATGCTATTTCATCGTAATCGAAAACCACCGTGCATACATGTCACACTATACCACACATTGCACACACCTCCTCCTAAATGGTGTGCTTATCTACTTCCAGAATTTCTGCCATGAATGTTGTCTGGTTTATGCACATTCTTTTTTGGTTGAGTATAGTTCAGATTACCCAACTGTAATAAATGTATATGATTTCATACCTGACTGGACTAGAATGTCAACAAGAATAGGCCTGCCATGATAGGCTGCCTTGTATAAAGGTGTGCAGTTGCGGCGATCTGTCAGATCAATGCTGGCACCAGCCTTTAATAATATCTGTAAAGAAATAAAACAAAATCAATGCACATATGTGACCTGTTATGACGAAATGAATCTCAACTCGCTGTACGCTATAAGCGCTACAGACGAAAGAAAGCCCCTGGGTACTATCTGGGAGGTTTTCATTCTTTTTGAAGATGTAAATAATTAAACCTTGTATTAAGTTACAGTTAACTTATTTTGCTCTAAAATATCATTAAATATGTTTAAGAGTATTGGAAAAACTGTAATATAGATAAGACAATTTTTAAAGTCAATTTTCTCAAAATGGCCGCCAGCATACCTTTCAACTTCAAACATTCACAACTTCAAGACTAATTGAAGTAGAAACGTGATTCAAGTATCAAAATAAAGAACTGAATCTGAACTGTTTGACAATGTCAACAGCTAAAAACAACCTGTTGTCGTCTGGCTCACACTTTACGTGTCATTGAAATAACCAAATGTTTGACATCTAATGTGCACTAGTGGTCTTTTAAAAAAAAATATTAAAAAATGAAACCCACTCTGTGAAGTTCAGAAAAGATTTCTTTTTTTAAATAAAAAAATCCCATAGAATTTACAAATGACAATTTTATTAATTTTTCATCTCACAAATTTGATCCCTAACATTCAAATATGAACATTTCATGTCTACTTTAACATCATTCAAAGTATTAATGTCCTCTATGCAATTTAGAGCTAATAATATTTCAAGTTTCCACCCTATATTTCTTTACTAAGTTTTACATGACAAATATCCAGAAATAGAAATTTTGTCTTAATTTGGGATTTTTATCATTTTATTTAATTATTTCCCAATTCTGTAGAGCTCAAAATGAATGCCTATGTTTACTCTGTGCATTCATACTCACCAGGCTAATTTCAACATGATTCAGAGATACAGCAGCAAGCAATGGAGTTGTACTGTCCTTAACACTTGGAACTGTTGGGTTGTTCCATGGATAATTGATGTCAGCACCTTGGGCTAGGAGTTTGCGAACACTTTCACGATCATTGGCCATTACAGCCAGATGTAGTTCCCGTTCTAGCTGTGTCATACCCATAAGGGTCTCTTCGTCACATTTTGTAGATTTAGAATTGCCCATAATGCTTTTACAATAGATACAAGTAGGTTACCTAAAAGATTTTATAAATACATTACTATTAGGTTAACATAAATGTATAAAATTCTGTATTATATTATAAAGATTACATATATTTATATATATATATATATACAGTAAACTCTATCTATGTCAAAGTGGCTGGTGCCATCCAGTTATATGAGATATCGTTACATTTGAGATAACTAAACATCTTATTTCGTGTGAAAAAAAATTGAGCAGAAAAACTTTTATTGACGTCCCCCAACCTGTACTGTTCAATGCAGGAAATAACAGCCAAAGTAATAAATATTTGAAATAGAGCCAATATCGCAAATATAAATACAATACACAATTCAATCATTTTAAAATATTCATTGGACCAGAAATAGTTTTACAAATAGATTACATCGGTTAATACAAAAGTTACATTGACCACATTTTCACTAAACAGTCTATTGTTTGTTTTGTATATGGTCCAGAAAGTTCAGTTTTCATGCAGGATGAATGGGACAGTTGTCAATAATTAATGCTATTCCAGGGCTTCTAGAATTTGTTTTAAATCCACTAGCCATGGGATCAGTGATTTTCAAAATTCACTAATCTGTCTTAAAAATTCTGTAGCCCCACCTCCTAAAACTACAATCGGATCGACTCGCTAATTTTGCATTGAAAAATAAAATCCATTACAAAAAATACACGTGTCTGTTCCCTGATTCACTGTAAGATTAGTGTCACCATTTTCAAAAACAAAAGAACACAATAGATCTATCACTGTATCAGGTGGCGACCTACAAGAGTTTATTTACAAATTTGCCACGTGCGATTCATCGCCTATTGTCTCAGACTCCGACTTCGCGGAATTATTATGGTGTAATAGTCTGTTTTGTTAGAAAAAAAAAGAGAAAAAGTTTGGAAATCTATGAAAAGGAAATATCTTACACCAGATGTGTTCAGAAACGACTACTCATATATATATATATATATATATTTGTATTTTTCATTCACTGTAAACATGGTTTGTTTCGTTGCTAACACAGAGATAAAAAAAAAGAAGAGGTATACAATTTTGGAAATAATGTAAAAAGCCATTATTTTGAAGATTTAAAATAGAATCAAAGATTGCATGCTAAATGTGTAAATTAAATTTTACTAATACATTGCACAAAGCTTTTTTTATTTTAATTGTTTTGTCATATTATTAGAATGCTTTTTATTTAAAAAAAATTTGCACTGGTGTAGTTCCTATGTTTATCAAAATGGCCATCCAAAAGAAAAACTTGAAAAATATTTTTTTAAATCTCTTTTTTGCTCTTTTATGGAATTCAGAATGGAATAGGAAAGATTTAAATAATTAACCTTGAAAATATACATAATATGCAAAAAATGTATGATGATTCCATAATGTGTTTTAAAATTTCATAAAAATATACATTTTGGTGATTGTTACATGTATCTTGGATTTTGAAGGTTTCATTTCATTTTTGTCCAAAATTGAATGACCTATTTCAAATCTGAATGCTTTATTTCATTCACTGAATGGAAAAGCATTGATAAAGAAGCCCAAAATGGGTTGATATTTTTACTGAATGTTGATGTCATGAAAATGTAGTTTTTTCTTCATCTATAATTTTAATTAACCAACTCTGAATGATTTATTTCATTAAATAACTTTAAATACATTAATAAAGAGTCAAAATTTTGTCAGTATATTCATTACGTGTTAATATTTCGTGAAAGTACTGGATGCTTGGTCAGCCATCTTGGATCTGTTATTTTTAACTATAAAAGAATGGTCTGTTAAGCTCAGTAATAATTTTATTGGATTCCTCAACCAGGAAAATATGATTGTACATGTAGATACCAAAATCTTGATTCTATGTTGAATAGAACTTGAGATATTGTCGATTGTCTTGAACAATGGCAGACAATAATAGTCTATTAAGCTCCGTAATGGTTTTATTGGATTCCTTGACCTTGACAACATAAAGACACCAAAATCATGATTCTATGTTTGCTAGTACTTGAGCTATTGTTGATTGTAAATTTTAATAGCGGTCATCTTGAAAATTGGTCAAAAATAACAGATCAAAAACAAATTCTGGTGACATTATTTCTGGGAGTGCTCTGATTCTGAACAAAATGATACCACTCATTTTGGATCATGAGGGGAGCGTGTGTGGGAATCCTCTAGGCCCACAGATTATTCTTATTGCTATAATGGGTGTGACCAAGTTCATGATATAAAAAAATGGGACAAAAAGTAAATTTTTTGAATTTTTATTTTTTACACTTGTTTGTAACCCAAACTTAGCTTTGCGTTCAAATTTTTTATTTTATATATAAAAAAAATATAGAAACATATCAAAACTTTTACTCTTTTACTGTCACGGGTGTGACATTAGAATGGGTATATCTATTTTTAACATTAATTATAATCTCAATTTTTAATTTTTTTTGGTTCAAATCACAATTTAATATAACAATGACATTTCAAATTAACTATCTAGCACCAAAGAAGGATGAGGATTAGTTTGGTTTTCTTCTTCAGCCACATTTTTTAAAATAGGATATTTTTTTGGTGAAATTAGCAAAATATGCAATTTATGTCAAAGATTTAAAAAAAAGGTTTTACTAATTTTTTAAAACAAAACTGTCAAGAATCACTTGATTTGATTATTAATAGTCATATTAAGGTTAATGTTAATACTGTATATTCAAATTTAAATTTTGATGATTTGGTTGACATTTTTGTGGAATTGCCCAAATGTGAACAAGCCCTTACATTTGCAACTCATAAATTGCCCACAGCAATCGGCAATGCCATGGAGATTAGTGCTTTTATTTGTCAAATAAATAGGTTTTTTTCAATTTGTATTTTTTTAATGTTGGAAACGTCTAAATGCTAAGATTGCAGTAGAAAATGCCATGGACACTACTTCTCCATAGCATTTATTTTGCCGTGGATATTTTCTTAATTGTAGGGGTTACATTTGTAGATGACTGCTGCTTATCAAAGTGACTAACCTGACAGTGTGTGACCAGTGACCACCTCGTCCTCTGCAGAACTTCGCATCCTTCCCACTTACAAAACCCATCAGAGTCTTCTTTCACATGCTGGTGAGTTACATGAAAGAACACAGCCCGCGAGTTTTCAAAACACCTGAATCGAAATGGTAGACATTTAACTGCTGGTATAATACAGTTATATATGTAGTGATCTAGATGTAAACAGTTTTTAAAGTTACTTGTTTAAAATGGCTGTATACAGGTTTAGCAACTATAGCAAATATAGAAGGACCTACGATAAGGACTATTTCCAAATGACACATATATTTTTGCAGATATATCTGCTGGTCAGTAATATCCCACTTAAAGTTGTTACATCATATAGTTAAAAATTATGAAGTCTCAAATGTTAAAGGCCAAACAACATTTTTAGAAAAAAAAAGTCGTATGACTCAAAAGTAATACTTTTAAAATAAGTGTTGTCTATATATTTATTTAAAAAAAAAACTATTATAATGGTGATTTGAACACACGACCATGTCAAAATGAATCCTATGCATTAACATTTAAGCCAGGGAGCAGGATGTAGCTCAAACATTTGACAGATTTTAATAATATTGTCCTGTGTTTTAAAAATAGACTTAACATGACTATGCTGATATATTTTTGATGCTAAGAATAGGACATGGTCAAATATGTTATTTTTGATTAAACTGAGCATTATGACACCAAAATTATTGCATTTAAGTCATAATAAGGATAAATTTATGTAAATTCTACAGGGATGAGAACAGGTCAGACCTAAAAAGGAGGGTCATTGCGAGAGAAAGTGTATAGCAACTGAGAGGGGGCAGGTGGGGCACGTGTCAAAATCAATCCCTAAACGTCGGGAAATCGCCGATCAGCGGGAAATTCGCATCTTTGATTCTATTTGAAACTTTGGTTTTCACCTTTTAGTAGGGACCGTAAACGTCTCTTACCGTACCAATTCCTTTTCCAAATTGCCATGGATATTAAACCTTTAAGCTGGAACATTATGATTATATGACAGGTGAATATTGTTGTAAACATAAATCCATACATTGAAACTGCTTAAGTGGCTAGTCATCTATTATAAATGGTTACCTGCCTTTAGACTACAGGTATGGTACTGACAAAAAATGTTTTTTTTGCAGAATATCGCCCCTCATGATGAAAAGTAAAATTGCTTTTACATTAGCATGCGCCATACATTAGACGACGATGAATGAGCATATAGCTTTGATGCACTGACACCACACATATAGAGAACATAAAAAATAAGGAATTTTTTCTACTGTTTTATTAAAAATTTTGTTTATTATTATTAATATTATTATTTTTGCTTTTTTTTGCTTTTCACGGAATGCCACGATTTTACGGAGACGTACCATGCATGGACAAATAACATACACATCTATTAACATTTGTAATTACTGTAAAGATACATGATGCACCTTGATAATATTAAATATTTGGCATATGTTCCAGCCATGCTATAAAAAAATAAAAAATATATTAACCAGCCACTTTTCATTAGTACAATGACTGGCTACTTGGACTTTTAGTTTACAGTAGATATATTAAATAATATAATTTTCAAAGTTTGAAATTAACCAATTAAAGGTTAGTTTGAATTATCTTTTGAAATTTTGTTACCCATGCTATATTATGTCCTATTAAAAATGGTATAATTTTCAACAGCACAAATTATTATGATAAATAAAAGAACTTTTTCAAACCAATAATGAACTATTAGTATTACTGTATATTCCCTATTTAATGTCCCCTGGGGAGGTAATTAAGGAGGGGCATTAAATAGAGAATATATAGTATTTAAAATGATACATATTTTAAAGATTAAATACTTACTTCTTGCAGCCATCCCATTCACAAATATATTCTGGACTGGCTGACACCACTATTGCTGGACTCTTCGCCTCAGAACTTCCTGTGCTGGCATTACTCCGATTACGTTTCCTTGATTTCGCTTTCTTCTTTTCACCTTTAGCACTAATCACAGTTTTTTCAGCTTTGTCCGAATCAACGTTAAATGTCTGCACTGTTAATGTTACGGGTGTGGAATGTTTTTCACAAACAGATTCTGCTGTGGACGACGCAAAGCTATCCGAACTCAGTTCCCCATCTCTGGATTCAGGAGTGGGAACGTGCCTCGTATCACAAATTTTATTATCAAGAACCTTCTCCATGGAAACTTCCATTTTCTCTGTCTTGTCTTTACATGTTTGCAAGGCTGGCTTCAGCAGCATTGTCTTTTGATTCGGTGTCAAACTTTGCAACACAACAGGAGACTTTTGCTCAAAGGTGAAATTTATCCCAATGCCATTGCCAGTCATATCACAATTTGTTACAATGTGCGAAGACTTTACAGCTGCTGCAGTGCCATCTAAATGTATGCCCTGAGATTTTACACTAGATTCAATGATGCTGCAACCAACAGCAGGCTGACCAAGTAAGGGAACCCTTTGCTCAATAAAAGCTTTAGGGAGAATGTCCCTTTTGCTATCAACATCCATTTCTTCTTCAACAACATGGTCACCATTACCAAGATGAAAAGCAATACCATTCATTTTGCTTGATTTTTCTAGTAACTTGTTCAGTTTTTCTTTGGTAAACATTTTTGACATGGAATTAGCAGCATCGCCTTTACACGAGCCTATCTCTTGTCCATTTGGGAGAGTTCCATTTTCCTTCAACTCACACATTGGTGATGGAGGCATATCTTGATCAATACTTGATGGCGAATCAAGCGGAGAATTCAATCCATTCACCAAACCAGTTGGAATGATGTTTGCATTTGCTAAGTAACTATTTTGATCATTTAAGTAGTCCATTTCCACATTTTTAGAAGAGAAGTTTTCTGGGTTGTTTTTCACTTTTACTTCCGCAATGCCAACAGTCATATTATTTGTCATATTGCACTTGCTTTCAGGTGGGTTCTGTTCTAACAAACTGTTCTCACTCAGTTTAACCAATTTCTTATCTACATACACAGATGGATCACAATTCTCATATTTTGCTTTTATCACTCCAATATTATGCTGGTCACATATTTTTTCTACTACCTGTTCAGATTTGGTTGGGTTTGGTATTGAAAGGTCACTTATATTTGCAGCACAGTTCTGATTCACAACAAAAGCATTAGAATTCAAGAAATGTTCCGAGAGGGGAGAAGAATGACAACTTGACACACTTATACCATTTTTGGCTACTGGTTTCTGTTCGTTATTTGAAGGAGCAGTAAGGGATGAGTCACTGTTTTGCACAGAAGCTACACATGCGGTGGACGGTTTTGACATTTTTTTCTGCAACTCTTGCAACTGCTCTAAGCACCTATTCTCTACTCTTTCAATAGGGGTTTCTGCACCTGGGACAACAATGTCTTTAGCACATTCCACTTCTCCACACACTTCCAGCTCGTATGGCTGAGAATGTGGAGAAGCTGATCGGGGTGATGTGGGTCGTGACTCGGAAGTGGATGAGCGAGGTGATTTGACTGGGGTTTTGGGTGATGAAGGACATGGTGAAGTACATTCTTTTCTAGAATTGTCCACCTTCTTCTTTTTACTAGGAGTTGGAGATGCTGGTTTTGTCAACTGACTAGAATTGTTGAGGGATGTGGAAACTGTCTGCAGGGTACTGAATGGTGTTTGCTGAACAGTATGTACGGACTGTGGAGATTCGGGTTGTGCGATAGACTGCACTGACACAACACTATGTCCAGACAAACCAGAGACTGTAGTTTGGTTGCTATTATGCTGAACAAAATCATAGTTCACAGTAACCTGAGGGAAACTGAATGAAGCCAACTGTGGCTGGCCTACGTCTGCTATTGGTTGTGTAGTGATAGCAATTTGATCAGTAAGAATAACAAGAGGACTTGTTGTTACAGGAGCTAAATTATTTGGACTAGGAAATGGCTGGCTTTGTCGCACAACCATGTTCTGATTAAGTTTCTTGGCAAGCAAGCTTTTGATTAGATTTGGATTTGAAGAATCGTTAATGTTCAATTGTACAAACTGTTGTTGTTGTAGCTGCTGTTGCTGATGGGGATGTATTGACATAGACATCTCTGTTGGTTTTGGTGCAATTTTCTGCTGTCCTGGTGGTGCTTGCAGATGTTGCTGAAGAACAGTTTTTGGTTTTAGAAGAGGAAGATTGGGCACATTTCCTGTGGATAAAGGTGTTGGTTTGACTCCAACATTCAGAACAATGGGAACAGCATTGCTTATCACAGTTGACTGAGCTTTGGATGACTTTGCAGATGATTTAGAAGAGCGGGACATCTCTTGAGATTTACTGCTACTCGGTGTGGTTCCAGCGGCTGGTGCTGGTTGCGATGGAACCGGACTAGCGGGCAGTGGACTTCCGACACCTGCAGTAACAAGGGGCTGTTGTAAAATGATCCGCGAGGGCTCCATCAGACGCTGTCTGAGGGTGGGTGTTTGAGTTAGATCTATCTGAGGAAGGTTAGGGCTCGACTGAGAAGAGTTACGAACTGAGCTTAGAGTCACAGTGCGTGTTTTAGAAACTGAAAGCAAGAAACAAAAGAGTGCTACACAACATACAAACACACTAGAAAACACTGGTCACAACAACTCAAAATAATTAACTAAAAACCACAATATTCATCATTAGTATGTCAAACATCAATCCATGCTCCAACCATAGCAGTGCAAATATTAGCTTACACAAATACTCTACATAATCCAAACTGCAAAATGCAGTACATTCCAATGTATTCAATATGTACTACTTTCATGCAATGGCAATATCTCTTTAAAAAATTCTTTTTTATTAAAATTAAATGTAAACATGTACCCACTATAAAGATATATTTATTTTAAAATTAGAGGTCAGTTGTAAGACTGATATAAAGTGTTCTACCAAATATATAAAGTATGCACTGATCTGTTACTATTGAAAACCTACAAATGATATATCAGAAACTGAGAAAAACATAATTTAAAGTAAACACAGTTATCATGAGCTAACTGCATTTTATTGTGTTCTAGCTAAAAAGATGGCATAGACCTGGAAATAATAAAGATGTTCCTGTTACAAAAATTAGACATATATATCTATATATATATATATCTTTACTTGCACTTGAATAACAAAATTGCAATTTCTGAATGATGATGATGGACTATTTAAGATGTTTTCTCCTTGTAGTCACCATTTTCAATCTTCACTATTTTCACACACACACACGCACACACACACACACGCACAGTGACACACACATGCGCACACACACACACTACAATAGGTTAAATCCTATCACTACTTAGGTTAAATAGTATAAACTTTTTAATTTTTTAATTTAGCCCATTCTGAAACATACACAAGCTGCTTAGAGACTATTTTATACAGAAGTGTTGATTTTCATTAGAACTTAAAACACGAATGTCAGACAAAATTACTGACAAAACATTGAGTTACACAAGTCAATAAAACAATTAACTTTTAAGTCCTTGAGGTCAATCAATAGATGAATATATGTAGCATGTTAGAACAATAATTTTTAATGATCAAAAAAACTTTCCTGGCATTAGTTATCATACTAGATACATTTCCTCATGAATCAAGAATATGGTTATGATTTTTTTAATGTCCATGCTTAAGTATTTCTTATTTGTTTGATAATAGAATATTATAGAAGCATCTAGATGGACAAGTAATTCCTCACTTCTTTAGAAAAAACATTTTATCCCAATTTGCAATGAAATATATAAACAATGGCTCTGAAAGTGAGATAACAGTAAGAATAAGGGGAAGCTTGGTCATTTGTTTATTGGCCTCAATACTGTACAAACATTCAAAATGCATGCACATCTACTATCAGGTCATGCCTTAACATACATACATTGGGAATAGAAGTAAGCAAAACACCAGAGTACAACATACAATGAAAATAATCTCAAAATTTTTTTTAATGGAATTTGTATTAATTACACCTTTAACAAAGTAAGTCACGATAATGTATTTTCCAAACATAAATCACAGATCATCATCACAACATCAGGGGTCACTCTGGGTCCGTTTGGACCCCTGACCAATACAGCTCATAAAAACCCAGGCTGCTTACCACGCCATCTATACAAAAAAAAATTGGTGATATCATACTTAAAAAATATTATCCAATTAGATCGCTCGTTTTATAAGCTAGATCTGCAACTGTCATATTCTTGTGGAAAATTCCCCAACACTTCATGAAGTAGCTTTTTCACAGTGAAACTATCACTGAATATAAAGTGCTTGTTCTTCTTTGGTAACAGTTCCTTACCAAGAAGGCAACTGTCACTATTCTGCATTACCTTTAATTTGGTATTACCTTTGAAAGTGACATACTTCCAAATTGATAACCGCTATACTACCGTTCATTTTTACCTCTCTTCCGTGATCCATTATTTACATCAATAAGGATGCTTTCAATCTTATCACGATATGACGCTTCCAATCAAAATATATTTTCTCAGCCTAGGTTTTTATCAACCATATTGGTCTGGGGTCCAAACGGACTCGGAGTGACCCCTGACATTGTGAGGATGATCATAGATGTGATCCAGTCTTTAACAAGATCACTGGAGAGTATATATTTTTCCTATTTAATAGGACCTTTAGCAAGGGAAACGGATCACAAAATACAGTTAGGTATCTCCACACATCGTTTTGCAATAAAAAACATATAAATGTTAGTGTCAGTGAGAAATGCCCATAACATTCCAAAGGAAAAGATTCTTTAACGACACTCCAGCACATTGTTTATTCAGCGGCTATTAGGTGTCTGACATATGGTAGTTAGCAAAACATGATCTTTAAAGGAAACCCACTACTGCCACATAGGCTACTCTTTCCAATTAGTAGCAAGGGATCTTTTATATGTGTTCCCACAGACAGGACAGGACAACACATACCACTGCCTTTGATAAACCAGTTGTGGACCACTGGTAAGTGTAAGTGGGTTACACCTACCCACTGAGCCTTACGGACCACTCACTCTGGGTTGGAGCTGGTATCGAGATTAAAAATCCCATGTCTTGACAGAGATTTGATCCCAGTACCTACTAGTCATGAGACTGACAGTTTAACCACTGTGCCATTAAGGCAGATCCATAACATTCCAAATACTTTTGGTAATACAAAATAAAATAAAATCTATTTATGCATAACACTAGCCCTTTGTTGTTTTGTTCCATTTTTATATTATGTTCTAGCAGACACACTCATGCAATCTAACATTTAGCAATTCAGCATGCAATTAACTGTGCTGGTGGATTTGGATGTGGGAAATTGAATGAATATTAAATATACTAAAACCAGGAATCAATGTGACAGTTGACAAACTATCTTGAAATCTGTATAGGGTCACATTGTTATCTAATGAAACTGTCATCAAATAGCATATTTTATAACATTTTATGTGATTTTTTAAATTCCCAGTCAAATATGTAAACAGGACCCAAAAGAATCTGAAGATTAGAGGTCATGATTTTGATGTGTTAATCACTCAACTAGATTTTACATCTGACTCCAGCCTGAGAGTGATGAACAAGGTCAATCAATTCAATGAAATGCAAAGAATAACAAGAATGAAATGATAAAAAAAAAACATTTTTAAAATATCATTGGTCGTAATGTAGTATTAAAATGAGAAGGACTTTCATATTAGTCAGTGGGCATCTTGAAATAATCAACAATCACTTTGCTGATAAATGGAAAGCACACTGTAACATCATGTTAAGAGATGTATGCTATCATTAGTGGTGCCTTTGCCTTAGTGCACACAATTTTCATAAAATTATAAAATTATGTAATAACAAAATAAGGTCATATTTTCCTTCCATTTCGTGCAGTGACATTTAATCATGATGGTGAGACTGTGGGTGGTGAAGAGGAGGGAACATCAACCTATTTATATCTATCACCAGTAACTTTCTTTAAAACTGCAGAACCATGAGTATATACACATGGATGAAGGAACAATGGGGAGCCAGTGGGGCACATCTTTTCCTACCTCTCCACTTTATAATTTAATTTGTTTTTATTTTACACATTATATTTGCCATTGTAACCACAATCTGATATAAAGTTTGTACCTGATCTGACAGTGTCACCCCACTCCCAAATTCATTCCTATGGGCCTGCAAAGGTATTATAATTTTCATTCCAGACAAACTGAAACATACATGTATGTTCTTAATAATAGAAAATTGATAGGTTTTTTATTTTTTTTTAGTCTGCAACGTTTTTTTTAAAAACAGCAGAACCGTGTGCTGTAAAAAAGCATAACTTACCAGAATGGGATATAGAAAACTGCTTAGGAACAGATCGTTTGCTCAGATTAGCAAAGCAAGCTTCCTTTTCGCCATTTGCTTTCTTCACATCAGTCATTTCACACTGACGAAAGACAACTCTGCAAAATTAAATTAAAATTATTATCCTCAGGAATATATTAAATTATGCTCTATCACAACTTGAACTATTCTGGACAATACAGAATAACCAACAGTGTATAGTTTTGTTGTTTGTTTTATTTTAAATTGTATCAACAAAACATGCTGACTTTAATTAAGTTGATATCCATTTTCATGTCTGCATAGCAGAGAGCAGTATTACAAGGACTGTGCATCATTCATAATTATTCACATTTTGTTATTCATACACAGCATTCTAATCAAGTTAGTATTTGCACTGACCTATCATGACATCTAATAACTTAACAATATATTATCGGCTGATTTTATGTTCATAAAAATTACTGCTGTGTATTCACTGCAATCCAGAATATGAAAATGTTTAGCAGAAATATTATTTAGTTGAGATGTACTAACTAAATTTGAAGCAAAGTAGACAGGACGCCAGCAATTCGCAGTTCAGCATTAAATTTTGTTTTCAAAACATAATGGGACATAACTCTGTTCTAACAAGTTTTGTATAAGAAGCATATAATTGCTTCCCTTGCCTTAAGGGAAGCGGCAAGAATCGAAGTTCATGTGAAGTGTTTTAACTGGAGTAAGTAATGTGATAAAAGAATGCAACATTGTGTAGATAATTTTATGCCACTACCTCATTAAAGAAAACTCTTTACGGTTCACATACTTAACAAGCTGAATAAAATCAGCCGATGGCAATACATCTGCAATGCCAAACTTGCGACAAAACTGGAGGTAGTCTGAGAACAAATCCACTTGTGTAACTTTGACTCCTTTTTTATACTCATAGGTCGCTTGTAACCTGAAAAAAACACATATATTTAACATAAAAAATAAAACAAAAAAATAACAGAAAAAAATGTAACAGAAAAAAGTTTCTTTTTATTTAACAAATAAAAGCACTCTATTTGCTATATTATATTTTATATATCAGCAGAAACCTACTACATTTTTCCATTAGTAGCAAGGGATCTGGTATATGCACTGTCACACAGACAGAACAGCACATACAAAGGCATTTGATATACCAGTTTTGGGGCACTGTTTGGATTGCAAAACAAATAATCTAACTGTCCACTGAGGAATTCGAAGCTACCACCAAAGTACTTCAGACATACGCTCTA
Source organism: Symmetromphalus regularis (assembly GCA_032355785.1). Classification (NCBI taxonomy): domain Eukaryota; kingdom Metazoa; phylum Mollusca; class Gastropoda; order Neomphalida; family Neomphalidae; genus Symmetromphalus; species Symmetromphalus regularis. The sequence goes on from JAULBS010076302.1 coordinate 14,949, forward strand.
TCAACTAATCCTGCTCTCAACAGTGAGTTACGGTGAGGAAAAAGAAAAACATATATATATATATAGAGATATATATATGTATGTATATACATATTCAATTAATTTCTGCATGAACTAGATGGTAATTAAATAGAATTTTAAAAAAACTGATCAACAAAGCAAGAAAGAAAACAACTGTAGTTACTGGTTAAAGTTGAATCTCAATCTAAGTCCTGGTCTAACAATCTTGACAGTAACGAACATAGCAAACTAGATGTACAAGATAAATAACGATGAGGTAGTACTTATTGTCATAATGGTTGCTGCTATTTCAAGTTAACGACAATGGAATTATCTCTTTAAAACAAAATTATGAATAGCTAACTTCTAAATATAACACATTATCCAGATGTAACTGTTAGATATGTTATCTTGGGAGCAGCATATTGATTACTAATTTCATGATCCATGAAAACAGAGTTACCACTGTTCTTACCAGTTGAGTGTGGTCGACTCGATGTCTGATGACATGTCAGCATTTACCGAGCAGTCGACGGAGGTGGGCCGTGTTGACACATGTTGTTTCACTGTCAATAAAAAAATCACAAAATTCAGAAATATCAACACTACATTTGTCTTTCAATAAGCTAGAGCTACAATAGTAAATCTGCATTGAGCCCCATATTTTTTCCATAATTCTTTGGATTAGTTTCAATTAATCATTAGAGCACAATATAACTGTATTTTTAATTTTCAACTCAGATGGAAAAACTAAAGGAATGTTTAGTATCACTATCACACTGTTTAATCAACAGTTTGGTGTTAAGAATATAGTATTGTGGGTGGGGTAGAGATGGGGGGGATGTTAGACCAATGACCTCCTTTTTTTGATGTGAGTTGTTTAAATCTAGTATAAACTCCAAGCCACAGTGAAGAACTGTAAGGCTAAAATTACAACTATGTAATCAACCATGCTACTTCTCAAAAAACTGTTTGGTCAGCTACATAAAATTAAAGCAAATGACCTCATTTGAAGCACGGGCATCGTGTTATGAAGAAATAAAATGTTTGCAAATACATTTCTGTGATCAAGAAGTGAGGGGAAATATTATTTTTGGTAGAAAACAGAGTAATTTATTAACATTTATTCAATTCAATGTTGACAATATATTGATTCCAGTTGCATGAGCAGAAATGTTTTTGTGTAATATGTTAAGTTCAAACATATATAATAATTAACTTATTTCATGCATACAGCAGTTAATGTTGTGTGACATTAAAAAACAAACACAGTACATGACATATCACAAAGTGTGAGGTTTCAAAATGTTTTAATTAACAGTAAACGATCTTTACCTGCTGCATGTTTATGATATATATGATATTAGTAAATTATGTAATATCTGTCAATCCACTTAACAATTATAATAAAATAACATTAATTTAGCAATTTGCACGCAATACCTGGTACAGAATTGACAATGTTTATTTTTCCAAATTTATTAAAATATTCACTCATAAAATAAATATTTTGTACCTAAATCAGACTGTTAACTTAAATGCCTTTACAGGGCCCTATTGTAAAAAAAAAATTCAAAATTAAATATTTAGCACAAAACATAAAACAAATAAGTAACCAAAAAAAATCTGGTATATGCACTGTCACACAGACAGCACAGAAAATACAAAGGCATTTGATATACCAGTACACATATAAAATATACATTAAAACATAACTCACAAGAAACTGGAGTGCCAGGGGGTTGCATGACCATGGTTGCAGGTGGTCGGTTGTCATTCTCTGTCGCAGACTCGGTTGATGGAACAGCAGGTTGGGCTTGTACACATTCTACAACCTTGATCCCAATCAAAGAGTTAGGACCATACGACTGTGCCTCAACTGTTAGCAAACTTATTAACAAATCTGAAAAAAGAGCAAAGTAGCAGGAAATTATTTAAGTTTTCTTTCTTTTTTCTATCTGCCATTTAATCAACAGTTTGGTGTTAAGAATATAGTATTGTATGGGGGATAGAGGAGGGTGTTAAACCAAATGTTCTACTTTTTTTCTGACATGAGTTGTTTAAATCTGGTACAGACTGTCTGCCTGCATGCCCACCTACCTGCATAACTAAGTAAATAAGTAAGTAAGTATGTAAGTAAGTAAGTATGTATCTATGTATGATTTTATAATGTGTGTATGTATGTATGTATGTATGTATGTATGTATGTATGTATCAGAGTATGTAGAGATCTCCCTCTTTTCCTCTATCTTTCCCACCCTCCCTCCCTCCATTTATCCATCCATCTATCCATCAGAGTATCTGCTCACCAACAGCACTTCTGACAGCTGCAATTCTGGTAGTGGTTTCATCTCCGAGTTCTGAGAGTTGGTACATGGTCTCCAGTGTGTGGACTATGAGCTGGATGTCGTAAACTGTCAGCAACTGACACAGACGATTGTAAGTCTTATCTTCTAGATTCTCCGACAGAATCAGCTCATTTTGTTCAATGAGGCACAACTTTCCAAGGATTTCTAACGCTGTTAAAGAAAATAATCACAGAATAAAGAGACCAGACAAATTTCTCAGTGACAAAATACAGAATTTTTATGACAGCAGTTAACTTTTGGAATGTAGGAATTGTTTACTCATACAAGGGCATGGTCTAATTGATGAAATAAAATTATAAGACCAGCTCTAGGAATTATTGGCGATAGTTGGCAATGTCGTCGTAAAAGCCACATTAAAATTTGTTTGTGGCAGTATTTTACTTGTTGAAAAAATATAAAATATATTATGCAGTATGCTCTTTTTCTTGAAATTGCTGTTGCACTTTTAACAGTAAAAAGGATTTACTGATGAAAGTTAACAATGTTTGAATTTCAAGCGCTGTAAGTTTCTGTCACCAAATAGTTATTTATAACTCTTCTCGAAGGACATTACAAAAACAAAATCAAAAGGAGTTCATCATGTGCTTGTTTTACCATCAAACAGCAAGAATAACGAGGATATAAGGAAAGAAAGAGGAATTATTGTTAAAATTACCATATTTATTTGGCTATAAGGCATTCTTTTTTCCTCCAGAACCAGCCTTAAAACAATGACCAGTGTCATCAGCATGATCTAAAGTCTAAACACTATTTTTTGGCAATCTCTGGTTACAACAGTTGGTAACAAAAATGACAGATTTCTGGTGCACAAACAAGTGTCGAAAGTTTTCTACTGTAACTTACTTACTCGGTGCTTTCAAAATGGCGGACTGCTAAACATTTGGATAAATACTGAACATAAATGATAAAAATATTGCCTGAAACAAAGGAATGTGATTTTCTGTTCAGTACCACTCAGTAATGTGGCTATTCGTGCATTGAAGTTAATTCTAATATTTTTTCTGCGAACATTGGCAGCAACATGCTCACAAGAATTCTCTAAAATTTCACCTCATCTTACAAATCTCCAAAAACACTCCCAGTCTTATAGGCAACTTCGCCTTGCAGCCAAATAAATATGGTAATCATTTTCTATTAACAGTCAAAAACTTGTTAATTGTGAAACAATCATAAACTCAGAGCACACAATTATATATAGTACACTTACCCCTAACAATAATAAACTTGTCATCTGAATAAAGACCATCAGTGACTAGACCTAAAAGCAACTTGGTACTGCTGTCTTCAGCTGGTGCCAGCACCATCTGTTAATACAATAAGAAGCATGATACAAGAGCTGTCAGGGATATCTAGTTTTAGGGGTCAAACTTTGGTGTTTGGGGGAAACGGCAATTATTGCCTTGGATTCCTAGGAATCAAGAGGGCAACAAGGCAATTTTGTGGACACTTCAAGGGCACAATGGCAAATGCGAGTTTCTTATGGGGGAAGTGGGAAAAACAGGGCACAGCAATATTTTCATTAGAAATGAAATCGAGAGGGCTTAGTGGAATTCGACCCATATAGTTTCACAATTCAATAAAAAGTTGTTTTTTAAAACAAGTCTATAAAGATAAAGGAAAATATGCATAAGGGTATTATTAGTTTCTGTATTTACAATGTCTAAACAAGGCAAAGATATTTCACTTCAAATATCAGTGGCTGTTCTGTTTTTGTATTGTGTAAAACTATTCAAATTATAATTGAAAGCAAAACCATGCAGATAAACTTTTAATTACTATATTTTTATACAATTCAATAGGCCAGTAGACAGCCCGCATCTATTATCAAAGAGATATTTCATCATTTTTTTGTTTAACATCAAAGGGCAAACTGTTTCTGCAACTCATGACAAATTCTCTGTTATGTTTTAGATCACCAGTGGGCAATTTATTTGTTATAATAAAAATAAATTTGGATATATTTAAGATTTGCATAATATGTATCCGTAGCTGCCAACCTCCAAGATCTAGAATAAGCAATCATGGTAGGGGGAGGGATCAGGAGGGCGTGATGGGGCATAGCCCTCTGAAGCTGAAGTTAATATCGCATCAGCATACGTTACAGAACATGAACAGAACTTCTTGGTGAGAAGAATTAATAAATGAAAACCGCTCCTTGAACTTCAGCACAAAGCATTGTTGAGATTTCTTTTTGCCTTTCGTTTTACATGTGCTTGTCGATGCCATTTTGGTTGCAAGATGATAGCGCTTTCATCCTGCACAAAACATTACATCAGAATAGGAAACCATGGATCAGGAACTGGACAAGACTTTAGAAAAAAATGTTGAAAAACCTATTTTCATACTTTTGATTCAAAATCGTAAATATTAAGAAAAAACCATAAATGTTGGCAGCTATGTGTATTAATATTATCTATATATTATAAAACTTATATCATAAGCCACAAATAAATCTGAAAAATATCAGAAATTTGTTTTTGTCTGTACATACTAACTCACCTGTGAAGCAAGATTGCCTAATGTGTCAAGAGCCAACTGTTTTAATGATCCATATGAACTGTGGACACATAATAGGAGAAATCTGAAAGAAAAAATATGCATGATAATTGCATATTCAAAACAAAATCATTTCTTTTTATTAAAATCTAATTTAATCAGAATTTGATAAAACATAACATTAAAACTAATAAGCCTGTTACCAAATGCTACTATGATCATTGTTCCTGCATATTAATGTACTGAACAGCATAAGAAATGCAAATGTTTGTTCAGATCTAGTTTAATCAAATTAAACTAAAAATTCATAGAACTTGTGCCGCATATGCCTCCTGTAAGCAAAACAGTCAATGTCAAAAAACAGTTATTCAATCAAACATTGCAAATTCAATTTGTGTTTCTTTTGCTGTTAAGTATATTCTTCATGACAATAAGCATGAGATACTGTACCAGTTTTAAGTATTATTTAACAAAGTAAGGAAACAAAATCAACATCATTATCTCCATTGCAGTAAATTTGTTTAAATGCATGGTAGACATTTCTACTAACTAATATACTGGATTATGTCCAACATATGAAGATATTTAGTGTTTTGTGTTAGTTAAGAATGTAAGTATGGATCAGGGCTGGTGCAGCCATCTAAATATTGGGGGGAGTGGGTGGGGGTCAATACTGAATAGGGGTGCTATAAGTCATTTCAAAGGTACCCACCACGAACTCAATAAATGTAAACATTGTCGCCAAAAATATATGGTCGCAGATTAAGGGGAGGGGTAAATGCCACCCCCTGCCTCCCTGTTACACAGGCCGTGTGGATAATGCACTTACTTAAAAATTAATGGATCTGTTGCTAATACTTTCTTGTTTTCTTCTTCAAATGACAGATTCCTTAAAAGAACAGCAAGCTGAAAAAACAAATCACACTTATTATCATATGACTCTGTACATGTTCGACTGTTACTATCAAACTGAAGTGCTCAAAAGCCAATGGGCCTAACACAATTAAAGAGTATTACTACTATTTTAAAAAGAATTTAAATATTAACTGTCACTTAACATGGTGAATATTAGATTACTTTTATATAAAAAAAAGTCTTATCAAAGATAAGATTAACTATTCATTTTAAAAACACTTTAATTTATCCTTGTTAGATTCCCATTATGTGACTTTAGTTTTAAAATATATTAACTAGTTATTTCTTAGACATTTATTAAAAGCCTTGCCACTAACCCTTGACAAAATGTAAATGCAGGCTTAGTTCTGCTCATAAAAATAAATCATGGACAGAAGACCTTTCTTCAGAGTTCAATGTCACAGAAGGCAAACATTGTTGAGTAAATACACATGAGATACACATCTGAGATACACCTGTGAGAACCACATATGAGATACACATAAAAGATACACATGTAATACACAAGTGAGATACATGCAATATACGTGTGATACACATGTGAGATACACATGTGACATCCATGTGAAATATATACATGATACACAAGTGAGATACATATGATATACACATGTGAGATACACATGAGATGCACATGTGAAATACATGTGATACACAAGTGAGATACATGTGATATACACATGTGAGATACACATGTGAAATACATGTGATACACAAGTGAGATACATGTGATGATATACACATGTGAGATACACATGTGATATCCATGTGAAATACATACATGATATACAAGTGAGATACATGTGATATACACATGAGAGATACACATAAGATACACATGTGAAATACATGTGATACACAAGTGAGATACATGTGATATACACAAGTGATATACACATCAGATACACATGTGATACACAACTGAGATACATGTGATATACATATATGCGAGATACACATGAGATACACAAGTATCTCACATGTGAAATACATGTGATACACAAGTGAGATACATGCGAGATACACATGAGATACACAAGTGAGTAAACATCCAGAGATGTCTTACTTGAGTGACTCGTTGTCCTTCTTTATCGTATATTCCAGTATCACGGCCTAAGTGCAGTACTTCATCACCACATAATGTATCTGAAAGATAAAATAAACCTAGTGTTAAAATAAATGATGGAACAGCCAACTCTCATGGTTCAACCATCTAAAACCAAACAGACATCACCAGGTTCTTCAAATACAATAAAACAGACAACTTCAACATTCTAAATTCTATTTCTATTTTCTCGTTGATGAATATTTTATCAGTTTAGAGCTAAGAATTGAGTGGGATCCTGTTTCCAACATTTGATTAAGCACCAAAACCTCAAGAGATTTATAGCTACACTGACTGTGTGTAAAACAATTAATCTATGTTTTACCTGAACTTGATGAAACAGAAGGTCAGATTCTGGAATTTTGAATGACAAGGAGAAAAAAATAGGGTTAAAACTTTAATATTGAAACAAAGGTGTCGGAAGAAAGTTAAGATATACTTATAATCAGTGGGGGGTGATTACTGGGAAAAAGAAATGGGTGTCTGATTATGGCTACTTACCTCTGGAATATTGGCTACCACCAAAAGTAATCAAATTTCTTGCCGATTCATTTTTCACACATTCAAACCAGAACTAAAACAAAACAAAAAAATTATATGAAATTATATGAAACTCTTCAAGTAAGCCACAAACATTTAGTATTGGGAGAAATTTGTAATATTTTTCTTTGAGTAATAGCTGTTATATGTATAGAAGAGTGAGGTCAACATTAATAGCAACAATATTTTTAGAATAAATAAATAATGTTTGCTAAACAAATCTTATTACTCTAATAATAAAAATTATATTACAGGATAAATATTAAGTAACTTAGTTCTTTGACATTAATATATTGCAAATGGAAATATCCTACCCGTAAAAAGTCTCTTTTTGAATACTGTGTCCATCCACTGAGATAGAGTTCTTCAAAACAAGTGAAATCTGAAAACACACAAAAGTCATTCAAATCTCCCTACAAACCACAGTAACAATAATTATCAGTAATAAATGATTCCATGGATCTTCATTAAGCCCCCACCACCACCACCACGTGGCTTTACTTTAGCAATCCCTGAATTTGCCCAGAGCAATTGGCAATGCCGTGGAGATTGTCTCATAGTTCTACATTCTCTGCGTTACTTTCTTTGCTGCAGACAACTTTTTTTATTGAAGGTGTATTTTTTTTCTTATTATTAATAATAAAGTACACTTCAAGCTAAAATTGTCATGGAAAATGCCATGGACACGATTTTTCCACAGCATTTATTTTGCCGTGGACATTCTCGTAATTGCAGGGGTTGCTCTAGTGATAAAATTATTGTCAATATCATACTATTAAATTAAATTCTAAAAAAAAATGTTCTAGCCTACACACGTCTAGTTTACAAGATTTGTTTCACCGTTCATCATTATATATATATTAAAATGGATACAAAATCTTGTCTATGTCAATGCACTGAATTCAGTATCATTTTTTAGTTTTTTCTCTTTCTTGAAAAGGGAACAGAGAAAAATAATTTGGACAGAATTGCTATAATCAATAATTGTAAATAAAAATTAATAGTGTTTGAATGACTGACCTTCTTCATCAAAGATGCCTGCATGTGCAAGCAGCAGAGGTATAATATGTTGTGATTTGTCCAGCTTTAAACAGTGACGACCTTCATTGGACAGCAGGGTGCAAACATTGAAGACAAAATCAACTTCATTGGGCAGTCCTGAAATCAATGCTTTTTCCAGTTTGTCATAATCACCCACTTGAAGAAGATCCATCGAGAAGCCTTGAGCCTGCCGTGCAGCATCTGATTAAACAACGATAAAATGCTAGTAATAAATTTCTCAAAAGTAATAATAACTTCTAAGATATACTACCAAAAAAACATGTACCTTGCTATAATAGTTAATCTGATCTTTATAAATACATGTACTTGTAAGTAAATCAAAATACACATGCACACACACACTACAGTGGCAGTTTATTAGTCTACAAAGTAATGTTAGATGGCTGATATTAATTTAAACTTAATTCATCATACTTTTTATAAACCACGAACACTTTAACAAGTTTTATGATTCAAAGATCCAAACAGGAAGTGTTTTCAGAGAGTCTGCATAAATGGCTCATAGACCTGCATAATTTCCTTAGAATACCATCGTTGGTAATTTACATAAGTAGCGCTTGCTTTGATTCTTAAATTATAGTGCACACACACACACTGTAAATCATGAAAATAAAGTGTCCCTAAGTTAACGCTACAGTGGTCAGACTAAAATGCAACATGAAATTAATGCAAGTGGCCTCCCTTCCGTATAGTACATTCCAAACAAAACATGTTTCTGCAGCAATCTGCCCATAACGGAATTCCCAAAAACTGTCATACATGCAAGGTGTGTCTCATGTTGTTTTTAGCCATTTTAAATAAAATATGATGATCGATCACCATGTACTGGTATTTAAAAAAAATAAAAATATTTTGTTTGAAGGAACCATCATATATTCACTGTAACCAGAACTAAGTGAAGTTCACCTGAGACTTGATGTTGAGCATGGTTGTAAGTCAATGGATAGCCATATATGGGTGTGCAAGCTTTCTTCCTTGTTGGGTGGTCATCCTCCTCTACTCTGGGCCGGTTTGGATCTTCTCCCAGGAAATGAACCTTTTCATATGTATTAAGAAACCTGCAAATACATATATACAATGTACGTACATGTAGTAAAAAGGAAAAGTATAAAATATAATCAGTTAGCTGTGGTCATATTCCACAGTAGACTTTTCATGTTAAATAGATATTTGTGGGCATCAAATCATTGATAAATGACATACATTTAGCGTGATCATTAATACTCTCTACAGGGTTGAAAATTACAAGTGATTCCCAAGGGGTTTGTAATTAACTGCTACAGCGGTACAGCAACAATTTCATTCTGTAACTACTGTTTTATTATAACTGTTTAAACTAGCAAGGTTTTATTTCTGAAATTTGACTCATTCCCCATGGCTTTAACTTTAAGAATTTGAGCTTTATTTCAAAAAGAAACCGCATATTTTCAGTTTAACTTCCAATCAATTAAGCTGTTTTAGAATAATAAAGTATTAATTTAAACAAGTGTGAGCCTCGGTGATCCAGCGGTAGACGGTCAGACTCTCAAGGTGATGACATTAGTTCAACACCCATTGGAGGCTGACTCACACTTGACTACATGTCAAAATAATCAAATGTTTGACATCCAATAGCGATCAATGATTAATATATCAATGTGCTCTAGTGGTGTCGTTAAACAAAATAAAACAAGTCTAATTTAATCAAATTAAAACAGATATTTATGTGTTTATAAAAGATTAAGAAAAATGAGTGTTTTTGACATTCAGTTTTGGAAATTTTACTCCAAAACTGGGGAGAAATATATTGCATTTTGGGAATTGTAGGGAAGTGTGCCAAATATCAGTCTTAACTAAGTAAGTGATGAAACCCTGATTGGTTAAATTGCTATCACATGCTGTAACAAAACTGACATTCATTATCTAAAGAACCTCAAGTATGTACTAGTTTCAGTGCAGAGAAACGAGCACAACATTTACAACCAAAACATTTTTCAAGTATGTCAACAACAGAATAGAGCAGATTCATGTTGCAATGCACATGTGAGTTAGGCAGAAATGATACATGATGCAAGGATGAACTAACGTAAAATAAAGTAAAAAAGAAAGCATCTGGGGCCATAGTTTACATGGAATTATAATAATGGCATGCTTACATAAATTTATTTCTGTAACTTTCCTTCTGAATGTAGTAGGACAAAATGTAAAACTGTTTTGTAAATTTACATCAAAAGAATGTTTCTGGAAACCTATTCTCATTATTAAATATCTTGTGAATTAATTTTTTTTTTAGTTTGGTTGTTGTTTGGCTGTCTTTTAGTTTTTTTAGTTGTTTTTATTGCCATTGAAACCATTAAATCAAACAAAAAATATGAAAGTCAGTAATTTTATACCTAAGTTATACAAATTGTAGATGTTTTTAATTTGGCAATTTATTGTAATTCGACACCAATTATTAAAATAAAAATGGGAGTGCTTAGAGATACAATAGTCTTACACAATATGTACAATGAGAGGAGATTCCTACTGTTTTACAAACATTTTGTCAATTCAATGCAAATAAATGTATGGGTCATTTCACATCAAAATGTTACTTGAACACCAAGTTATGTTTGATGTTTTAACACAATAAATGTGCTTGAATCAAAATGACATTTAAAATGGTATAAATTTTTGTCATTCAATTACTAACATTTTTTTTTAATACAGGTGGGAGAAAATATGCAGATGAAAAACAAACTAAAATAACTTTTTCAATGTTAAAAGAAATCAAATCAAAGCACAATCATGTCAGAGCCCAGGGTTTTCAGTTTAAACAAGTAAAATATTTCAATTGTTGTTATTAAAACATAGGCTACTATTGTTAGTGAAGTTCTGAACACTGCAGACCTATCAACTGAATGTTTAAAGACACTCCAGTACAATAATAATACTAATAATAATAAAGATATGATACACATGAAAGGCAATCTTTGAGTGTTTTTAAAATTGCTATATTATTTAATACAAACCAAATGTACACTGTGTATATTACAAAAACATCAGAGTTTTGTTTAACGTACCACTTGAAAACATTACATCAAAAAGAATGTTTGTTTTTCCCCACATTACCAATCTATGAAACACTGTATTCACCGTTTTGGGTTTTCATGAACCGCAAAACATGAATGTCAAAAATATAATGCTCTCCAAGTGAACAGGTTACGTGTTCACATAGAAGCAACAACAAATGATTGTATTCTCACCGAAAATATATATACTTGAGAGCTTGAACACCATTTATACAGTGTCTTGGTACTTTGAACTCAGCCTGGATATCCTGCCATTTGTCTTCATTGTTAACCTGCAAAATTTTACAATTCAACATTATCAATTCATCACATTCATATACATGTATGATAATGGCCCAAGTTATTTTTTTTCTGTTTAAAAAAAAAAAGATCCTGGTTGCCATTTTGAATAAAAGTGTCTAATTTACTCAGTTCTGATAGGCAGTACATTTAATTTGTTTTAAAAAATGAGCTTATGACTTAGACACTAATGTTAATGGAAGGGAGATAATGTATCAAAATCAATTTGGCCAAAAAAACTACTTATGCAGTTATCGCATTAGTCTGAAGAATTGTAAGCTAACTAATCTGTCAAGCTCATCTATCAGAGTTTGTACACTTTTAAAATTGATTTACTATCACTTTTTCATGACTAAATGAACAAAATTCTAAATCCATTTCAAGATAAATAAGAACTATAGAAAATTAAAAACATGCTGAAAAGTCAAACAATGATAATTCAATGTTATACTTTCGACTGAAAAATAACCAGTTTTCATAAGATGGATTTGCAGCCCATACACAATACACACACAAAATTCATGGTTTTCTATAACCTATATGAACCCTGATTAATTGTAACTTCAATGTAAGTTGACCAACCAAAATCAGAGTTCAAACTCATTAATTTTATGTTGACTAATAGTAAATAATCAACCCCATCAATTATAAAATGACTACTGGCAAACTATCAAGCTCCATCAATTTAAGTTGACAAACCAGTCAACAAACTTGTTAAGTGGTAAATACACAAACCAATTGTGCTCAGTGAGATCAAAGATAAAACTTCAACTGATAAAACGTGCAAGAACCCAGCAACCCACATTGCGGACATTTTGAGAAAAATTTGGATTTTGTGATGGGTTACGACAAACATTGAAAATATAAGGATATAGGTATCTCATACAAGTTATAGTAATAATCATGAGTTACTCACTGGGTTCTTGCTCCTCAACCAAACTGACTTTATCAAAATATTATTTTTATGCAATTTTGTATTCCTTTAATATGAGGTTATTATGAATAATAAATCCAATGTGGTTTACTTGGTATAATGGTACCCAAAATGTCAAAAAGTGGGTTACTGGGTTTTTGCATGCAGGTCTTCGATTATAACATGGTTTAAAATTATTTTAATTTCATTGTTTAAAAAATTGCAAGAAAAATGCACACATATCAACATAATCTTTTACAGGTGGAATCAGTTAACAATTTCCCGTTGTTCCGCCTTTGTATGGCATCAGTGTTTCTAGTTGAAATCATAGCCATATGTCCATTAACCAATTACTGGTGTAGTCTTTAAACTGTGTCAGTTTAAAAAAATAGCATTTCTGCTATTTCAAATATGGAATAAACTGAACTAAAATGTTAACTGATCTCAGTGTGTATATGTAGTACATATGAAGGGCTTGAGTGCAAAATGTGATGTAAGCCAACCACACAAAAACTGAGCAACCTGTACCTGTCTTTCCCACATTAATTCAATTTCCACCTACTAATTTTGGTGCAAAATGAGATATATCCTATACATTATAGGCCCAAAGTACATACTTCATTTCAGAATGCGATACATGCTATTGCACTTTTTAGTCAAACAACGATATATCCACTCAGCCAATCAACTACCTCATTTCATTTCGGAAATTTTGCACTATTTTCTGCCATGTTCATTTTTTATCATGGAATACCAACAAAAATGAATGACGCTGACAAAGCTGAAGAGGGATTACTGGTCACTAGTGGAGTTTGTTTCAAGTTTTCTTGTCTACTGGAATTTGTCGCAGGCATGGCACGGTGGCACTTGAATAGGCCTTTACATGAGAATCCAAACCAAAAATGGTCTGTAAGAAAACTACTGAAAGATACCCTAAAAGGCCTCTGAAGACTACAATACCTTCATCAGTCTGTAGTAGTACTAGTACTTATTGAAACTTGCCATGAATCAAATTAACTTTTTACGACTACATTTCATTTTGCTCTAAAACTAAAAGTGGTGTATCACTGTATGTCTCATTTTTGCCCAAAAACATGTTTACACCTTAAAGTTATCAAAGTTTTAATAAACAGATTTTCAAATATCAAATTTGGTTATGAGTGTTTTATTTTATTGAAATAAACAGTAACTGTTTAAAAACAATAATTTATTTGGCCACAGTAAAAAACAAATTCTTCTTTTTACAAAATTGATCAAAATGGTGTATATCGCATTTTCCACTGAAGCTCTTCATATTACATTAATAAAACATAGCATCTTTCTGATAAAAGCTTGTTCCAGTTTTTTATTTACTTTTGCTGAACACAGTTGGTAAGCAGTTTCCCTATCGGATGTTTTGATTGGCTGAACAATTAGTGAATGAAAGATGTGTATTTATTCAAGAATCCATACATAAATTTGCATGATGTGTAATAAGCAATTACACTTAATATAAAGTGAACTGTTATGTATAAAATAATTTATAAATTTATGCTTTTATTGAGAAAAAAATATACGTTTTTGTTCTTTATTTACGTAATAGAAAATATACAACATATCCCACAAATCTCAACACAGTATGACTGATTCGTTTTAATTTTGAAAGATGATCTATGACTTGCTAAATTACAAAATTTATTTTTAAAATCTATAATATTAAACATTTTCTAAAATATGGGCTGAACATCAACATCAAAAATGCCATTAAAGCAGACCTGCCTAATCTTAGAAAACCCTTTCAAGAATCTAGAGTCCATAAACATGATTTATCAGGACATTTAATGGTTCTGTCAAAAATGCGTCAGACATGACAACTCAATTGCCTGCCATGTCCGATGCTAAAGTCAAGACGGAAAGTGGAACAGTAGCAAAAGGTTGTACTCTTAGTAGACAAGTTTCAGCACAGGCCAGTCTGTGGTGTAATAGACCAAAAACTTCTGTTGAATTCTTGGCTTTTGTTATCTACATGTATTCTCTGCGCTTTGCTCATTTTTTTTTACTAGCCATCACATTCCAACTTTGGTGCATAATTTTTATGTAGAAATTGGAAGCGCAAATCATTGACACTATGCACGTGCAATGTCATTCGACCTTCACCCAAAACATTATGCAAAATTAATGTTCTCGACGCAACCGAACTCTGACAACTTCAGCAATAATTGTTTTTTTAATAACAATGGAAATCTAGGTGGATAGTTTGACTGCATCGCCGGAATGGCGTAGTTTGTGGTGTCTGTCCGGAAATATTACAGCGAAACCGGAAAGGTAGGTAGGTTTGTTAAAGCCAATGTGTATTTTACATTTAATGCAACCCACATGTACAGTACATAAAGAAAGAAAGAAAGAAAGAAAGGATTGTTTAACAACACCCCAGTGCTACATTATTTATTCAGTAGCTATTAGTATTAGGTCTCAAATATATAATTATATATGGCATTTGTAACTCATTATCTTAGAGAAAACTAATTTCCACCACATAGGCTATTTAGTAGCAAGGAATCTTTTATATGTGCTTTCCCTTGGCCTTTAGTATACCAATGTGGACCAATGGCTGGATCAAGAAATGGCACAAACAGGTCCAGTAAAAGGATTGATCTGACAACCTACCACAACTTGTGCAGACGATCTACCTTTTGAGTTATCTCCCGCTCCCTATACAGCACACGTGCACACATTAAAATTTATACAGAAAATCATCCTAAAAAATGTCAGCCATTAATCCCATAAGTAAATATTATAGCAACTACATGCAATATAAAATCCATAAACTGGTTCAACTAGAACTAGCTGTAGGAGCTGTTAAGAACATTACAGCAAAGCAATACTACAGAGGAAATAAAATATCTCCCGGTGAGTGTCTGACAAGATCAGCTCATATCAGCAGTGATTTCCGTGTGTAACTCACTCAGTAAGAAAAGTTGGCTGATTCAACCATTCATAAACAGCACAAGCAGTCTGCAACACAAAACTGCATTACACATGTATACATAGATATACTACAAGACTGGGTATCTAGATGATTACATAAGGTTTGTCAATGACTCAATGAAATAGAAAAGAAACCTGTAACAACTTATTGGGTTACAATAATGTGAAAACATGTTTTTGTTACCTGTCACATATATTTATATCAAGAGTTAAACTGACTCATAGAATTTTCTAAAGATTCTGTATAAAAATATTGACTTGATCACTGATGTAAGACTAGTGCAGGGGTAAAACTTTGGTGTTTGGGGGGCACAGTGATTATTGATTCCTAGGAATTAAGAGGTCACTAAGGCCATTTTGAGGACACATCAGCAAATGTGATTTTCCTTTGAAGCAAGTGAGAAAAAAGAGCATAGCAATATTTGCCTTCGTTAGAAGTGAAATTGAGAGGGCACTGCAGCAGAGGGACAGAGCGGCATGCCAAATTCCTTAATGCCTTGGTAAAATTTGATTCCTGCTATTGTTATAATTTTTTTAAATCACCTTTAGTTTATTCCATATATGATACTTTCACAGCTCGGAGTCTGTTAAGTGCACAACACAGCAACATATATAATCAATGTAATAGGTAACATAAGACAAACTGCCACACCCCAAAATCTGACTCACCCTTATTATATGAGGGGAATTAACACTGCTTGTGACTTTTAGTAAGGGGTACACACCAATAATGGTTTGTCTGGCATAGACAGAAACGATCAAGGTTTATCAGCAAATGTATTTGTCAGTTGTTATTAACAATGTTAAGTATTATATACAGTCAAATCTCATTGGCTCGACATCGGATAGGTCGACAGCAAGGCTACGCTCGTACCAAATGCAAAGTCCCGATGTTTTTGGTTCAGTAACCCATTAAATTAGCTATGGATAGATCGAATAACTCGTGCGTCGAATATGAGCCTTCCCTCGAACTAATTTTTTGGTCCAGTCTAGTATAAATCAGTGTAATTATCTATATTTCCCTCGAACCACTCATCCATGAAATATCAATGCTAAATAATGGATTGTTT
Organism: Symmetromphalus regularis; assembly: GCA_032355785.1. NCBI lineage: Eukaryota > Metazoa > Mollusca > Gastropoda > Neomphalida > Neomphalidae > Symmetromphalus > Symmetromphalus regularis. The sequence continues at coordinate 31,715 of JAULBS010076302.1, forward strand.
GCTTTGTCTCGCTTAGACTGGTACAAAATCTGTTGAACCAGATCAGCAAAATTGCTGCGCTTGTGCAGTCAATTAATACAAGCTCAGGATTGTTTTGAGCAGAATGGGAATTACAATGATAACAATGTTCACTACGTTGTTTGTTTAGCGATTATCGATAATTATCTTTTAAATACAGACAGCAATTCGGTAACTATCAAATGAATGAACTTTTATCATGATTCAAATCAAATAATTAGTATAGGCATTATTCTCTGCAAAACATTTCTTTGATCCAAGGACAATTATTAGTATCACTGAGAATTAATTAACTCTTATCACACCAACAATTACACATTTTTACTACTGTTTTTTTGTGTGTTTTTTCAATGAATGCCAACATTTCGTTTTCTACTGTAGTAGTTCCTAATTCTATAAATATTATTTCATTTTGTTTTTAAATTTTGCAAGTCCAGCCATTAATCTAACCGGCTTGTTAGCAGCAGTGAAAAGTCGAAGTCACCGTAATATTTTGCTCGAAATAAAAGGAAATAAAGAAAACTAGCCTTTATACACAAACAAATCTCACATGATGCATGTTTCTTGTCCCTTGTAAATGACCAGCTATTTCTGGCAACACAGAATAGACCTTGTCAAGCTTTGTTCGGTTATGTAACATGAAAAAAAATGGCAGTTACTTTATTTTGGGTGTTCGAGCCAACAAGGTGTGGTGTGTGTGTGTGTTTGTGCATGTATATATATATATATATATATATATATATATATATATATACACACATATAAATAACAAGCCTGGAAATAAGTGCTCGGTCACAGATGTTGTCTGGTACAAAATTGTCATTTGTCAAGCTTTGACAATCACAAATTTAATATTAGCGGTCATTTTGTCCGACACAAAATCAGTTGTTTTTGTGTGCAATCAGTTCAGTGATGTACATTTAAAATGCATATTTTGAGGAGTTTCAAGATCATAGACATGCTAAAATAAATTAAGCCTAACAGTAACTGAACAGTTGCACTGCATTTTCCGGGTAAATTTATTAAAAGACCCGATCAAGCCCAATGACTATAAATAATACTTTGAACTCTGCGAATCCGAAATCAGCAGACATATTCCGAATGACCTAAATAACCGGCAACATTAGCTTGTATTATTAAAATACCTTGCTAGCGTGATCTGCAAAATAACGCGGTCAAAGGCTGGCAAGATTTCTGTTCCCGGCAATGTCGTAATATCCCGAAGAGTGCCGATTTGCTTCGTAACAAAATTTGTTTTTCCTTCTGGTCAAAACAAGCGCTCGACATACTTGTTTCGATAACAAAAAAATCTGACTATTTTTAGCCTGGAACACGTCAAATAACTCGTAAGTGTAATCTGCAAAAAAAACGCAGTTCTAGATTTCTGTTTCTAGCCAGATGGCATAATATCCTGAAGACTGACGAATAGCTCTCCCCACAGAGATTTGTTTTCTTCCGGTCAAATCAAATTAAACTTTTCGGTTCTTTTATCGTTAAAAATACAATTATTATAAGTAATTAATTTATCCATTGTTACCTATTACATTGAAGGTAATGATTATTTTGTTTTAGGTTGTCAGTTTTTAGTCTTAGACCGAGTCAGTCATCCGCAAAGTGAGACAATCACCGTGAATCGTATTGCATGTGGCATTTTTTGTAAATAAACTTGTAGGTTGCTGTTTGATAGATCAATTGAGTTCTTTTGTTTTTGAGAACAGTGACACTAATCAAACAATGAATCAGTGCATTTTTATTTTAAAATATATATTATTCCTGCAAAATGTAGCATGTCGATTCGATCATCAAGTTTGAGTTTTATTTTTAGGAAGTTGGGCCAGTGAATTTTGAAATTACTGGTCCGACGGATAGTGGATTAAGAAGCCCTTGGGTATGCATTTGGGATTTTTTTTTTTTGAAATGCAAATCTGTCTACTCAGCAAATCTGACTTGCCCGTATAACTTTTGAATGGTATGTGACCGAACTTTTTTTTATTTTTAAAAATTAAATTGCACTTTAAAAACATGTCATATCACAGAAACAATAATAACAATACAAAAGAAGGAACTTGTTTTTGTTTCATTACAAACTGTTGTAATTAAATTATAATTATTGTGAAAATATTTCAACACAACGTAACTTCTGGAAAACATCAGGCTCATAAAACAAAATCTTTCTGAATGTTGTTCAATTGTAAATAAAGATGGACATGGCTGAGGTGTTCTGAATGAATCTTAAAATATTTTTTAAGTGACCACGATTTCCCGAATACGTAATAAAAAACCGGCCACGGCATTCCAAATGGTTTTAGACTGGAGAAGTGGTCGCTATTATGTCCTATATGGGTTTGGTTGAAAATCGATCCCTTATGAACATCGGTCATTTGCATTTTGATACTTAACGCAATATGCAGAAATTTTTGGTTGTCATGCGGGCAACACATGTTAATGGTTTTGACTTGCCATGGGTGATCGTAAAGTGCACCCTTTATTAATCAAATCAGGCCTGAAAATAAGTGGCCGGTCATGGTCTGGTATATATTTGTCATTTTTAAGTCTCAAATTTAACTGTTTTAGTCATTTTTGTTTGGCACTCATGTTTTAACTTTAAGTGAAAATCAACATTTCCATGTAAATTGACTCAATGCTTCAAATTAAATAATAATCAGAATACAGTATAAAACATACAGTGTATATTTTGTTTAAATTGTGTGAGAGGAATCTCTTCTTTAATATCTGAAACAGCACATACTGACTGGGAGTAAAAATAATTATTTCCAGGCTTATCTTGGTAGAAATTCAGTCAACCAGTCCTAGACATGATTGTGATTAAAAACAAATTGTAACGTTATTTCTTCATCTATCCTGTAAGCTTTCTCAAATGTTTGTGGGAACTGATGTACATTTTTGGATGCCACTTATCTAAATATTTTGTATCTTAGTGTTATATTTTAATGATGGAAAGTAGTTTTATAAATCATCTGCTGTTCTTTAAGGTATTTGTGAAATAATGTTGTGAAAGCATGGTTAGGTTAAATTATCACAGATTAATATGGGAATACGTAGATAAGATATACCCTCCCCACCATTATAATTATGAATCTGCATGTGTATAATCTTTAGCATGTTTCCTAATAAATTGAGTGTCGATTGGTTTCAGGTTGAACACCATCATGGAATCCTCAGCTTCTATATTGTCGGATGTTGACTACGACAAAAGCGAAGGTGACCTTGACTTGGATTGTTATAATGGCCGGAGTCGGCATTACAAACGTCACAGCCCAACAGCTCCACCAATGGAAGATGAATATGAAAGATACTCGCCGAAACGACAGAAAAACGATGATGTATGTTGATGGAAACTAAACATTCCGTGTATATTGTGTTTCCTCTAATAACCACCCATCACTTTTTCCTTTCAAAACGATCACAGATCCTGAGGTTATTTAAGACTCTGCCCATATTTTTCTCAAATATATTAGAAATCATAAATATATTTATTTATTAACTTCAATTTAAAACCGTAACAAAAGTTTAAATTTGATTCTCCATATGTTTTGATATTCATGATAATTGTTATATCTTAATAAAGATCATAACTTTAGGTGAAGTTAAACATGGGACTTCTACTTGAAATTCCAACTTGAAATGCAATTTTTACTCATTTACTCACCTCAGTCCACAACGGTACTAATCAAGTGTCAGTATTTTTTATAATAACCTCTTACAGATGATACAATATTGCCCCTACGTGTACTGTTCCTCACTGCGGTGTAGGGGTGACAACATTCTCATGGGTTTCCATGAGAATGGCTAATACAGTACAACTCTCATTTCTCCTTAACCGGGGTATGGGCACCTTGTTTGCCGTGGGGT
>JAULBS010076303.1:0-20150 GCA_032355785.1 Symmetromphalus regularis
GGAACACTGGTCGGTGTAAGTGGTATACACCTACCCACTGAGCCTTGCGGAGCACTCACTCTGGGTTGGAGCCGATATTGAGATTTAAAATCCCATGCCTCGACAGAGATTTGATCTCAGTACCTACCATCCTCGAGTCCGATAGCTTAACCACTGTGCCACGGAGACCGGTATTTCTGTTTCTATGACGACTGGCATCCCCCCAATAATCTGGGGCGCCATTTTTTTTTGCGACAATTGGCGTCCTAAAATATATCAACATGTCACTTACTGATGGCGCCCTTTTACAGTCTTGCCACCAATGTTTAAAAAGCTGCACCGGCCCTGCTTAACAAACTGAACAATGTGCCCACTTGTTAAAACAAACAATAATTTCCATTGAACGCTGAAGAAAACGAAAGCGACAGCATGACAATATTATGTCGGCTCCTTCCGCTTTTAACATAACCAATCAGTGAAATGATCAGTTCCGACCTAAACGCAACGAAACAGACGAAAAAGACGCGCACTATTTTTTTATGGAACTAATCTGGCTACATTTGCGGATTGGCTGAAAACAGAGCGGTGATCCGGCTAACAGCTGTGCGGAAAGAAACTTAGTCCCTTGATAAAATATACGTCCATCAGTATTAAAGAGTTCTTCTTGAAATGACGTAATAAGCAGCGTGGGCTTGATTGGAATCTAATTGTGGCTGGCAAATAGCATTTTCAGTTAGACTTTGACGTCAATGAGTATCTCAAGGGTGGAGTCCCCGGCCTGAGAAGCGGTCAGTTATTGGATCGATCCCTCTCGCAAGGTTTTAAGGTCTACAGAGGTTCCATTTCTTTGCAAAGCGAAAAAGGAATTTCCACTTCAGTGAAAAAAAAAAAACTAGAGAGCACGACAGAAATATATGAGATTTGGCTGAAATTCCGTGAGATCTCCTCTGCGAGACTAGACCGACGCCATTTTGATTGGTTCACACGTAGGAACTTAACTTGAAAGACCAAAATGTGTCCAAATATATGCCAAATTGCACCATTTTAATCCTAGGTTTCAGAAACTTTCTAGAGGAGGAAGGATGGGGTGTACATGTCCACGTTCTGCCTTTAGGTTTTTTTGGGATTTTTCTTTTATCTCACTGAGACCCCTGGATCTATTTTCGTTTTTGAATCTTTCTTAACGACAACCTAGCACGCTGGTTCATCAAAAGCTATTAGGTGCCAAACATATGTTTGAGACGCATGCAGTGGCGTAGCTTCCATTGAGGCAATTGCCTCACTAGATTTTTATGCAGTGGCATAGCTTCCATTGAGGCAATTGCCTCACTAGATTTTTATGCAGTGGCGTAGCTTCCATTGAGGCAATTGCCTCACTAGATTTTTATACAGTGGCGTAGCTTCCATTGAGGCAATGAGGCAACTGCCTCACTAGATTTTTATACAGTGGTGTAGCTTCCATTGAGGCAATGAGGCAACTGCCTCACTAGATTTTTATACAGTGGCGTAGCTTCCAATGCCTCACTGCCTCACTGGATTTTTTTACAGAAAAAGAATTAATGTGATTAATATTATAAAAGTTGATTAAAATACGAGAAATAACTAGCATTGCCTCACTAGAAAAAAGACTCAAGCTACGCCAATGTGTATATGTAGTTAGGGCCAGTTTCGGGGCCCCTTCATCATAGAAATTAAATTACATGAAAAATATATATATAATGAATGAATAGAACTACTTTTTATAATTATTATTTTTTTTTATAAAGGAAATCCTATGTCGGAGAGGGGGCGGGGGGTCTGGTAGGGGCCCCATGGCAATTTCCCCATTTTACCCCCTTATAAATTCGGCCCTGTATGTAGTGATGTGTGTCACTGAGTTTAAAAGTAATAGTTTTTGTAGAATTGTTATGTCTATGAATATGATAACTATTGTAACACACGCATGTACATTGATTGATACAGTGTGTCACTCTACTAAATGGTATTAGAACCACTGTGAGAAATATATGCTGAAAATTGAGTTTAAAGGGGCAATCTCACAGTTGTACAAGATGGAAGACCTGGAGAAATTATTTATGTTGAAATGTATTGCTTTTAAAAGCATCAATTACGCCCAAACAACAAACTGCTATCAATTCAAGTAATCTACAACCAGACAAATTATTTACACACACCACACGCGCACGCAGGCGCGCGCGCGCGCACACACACACATTGTATATATATACATATACATATACATATACATATATATATATATATATATATAATTTAAATATTATTTATTTATTACTTTCGCTTTCATTTTAAAACATTTCTTTTACTTTCAGGTGAGAAATTGGAATTTAATGTAAATCATCCTTGTCTCTGAGCATTATCGGAGACAGAAAAATGCATATCTACATACTTACATGTGTATACTTGATTTTTGGTCATATACCGAAAATAAAACATTCTTGACAATTGTCAAGTAACCTAACTTGGAACGACCCCCTGTTCCAAATCAAAAAAGCAGCAACAAGACCCACGAACTCGGAGCGAAACTAATTGATACTTAAAACAATCGGAAACAATTGACACATAGGGCGCCACAGAAACGTACATAGATAAGTATTATTTAGTTGGAAACCGCATTTTGCACGAGACAGAGCCAAAGGAAGGTTTTGACAAAACAGTGGCTAAAGTTTCTTCAGTACGCTTGATGGAGACCGGAAACGGTGCACAGACAACCAACGGTTATCGTTCTTTGACAAATGGTGTAATCAATGGCAACAATACGTCCGAAGCAGACAATATAAAACGAAGGTACGCCACATTTGATGGCTGGGACGGTGACAAATCTGCCTTACAGCTGGCTATATCTGGATTCAAGTACACAGGAAGAGACGACAAAGTTGTATGTGAAACATGTGGCGTACAGTTGTATAACTGGGAGCAGTCATTTGACGCCATTGAAGTCCATAGAACGCACTCTCCAAATTGTAGCTACATCAAGAAATGGTTCAGTCCCAAAAATCAGTCAACATCTGTGGTTGTCAGCAATGTTGAAAGTTCAGACCCTCCTGCAAAATATCCATATTACAAGAAGTATGAAGATAGAGTGGCTTCATACTTTGGGTGGCCTCTGAAACGTGATCATCAGAGCCCCACAAGGATGGCGAAGGAAGGATTCTTCTATGTCGGGTCCGCAGATAGAGCTAGATGTTTTCAGTGCGGCCTCACTCTTAGAGATTGGGATGACGAAGACATGCCACTGGATGCCCATATAACGTGGTCGCCAGTATGCGTTTTTGCTAAAGAAAGACAACGCGAAGAACTTCAAGGAAAATCTACGATCCTAGAGAATAAAAAATCTGAAATTACAGAAAACGTATCCGAAGCTACAAGGTGTAATGGACATGTTAACTCTGGAGAAATTCTGAATAGAGAGACAAAAACTGGAAATGATTCAAATTGCGAGCGCATCGGTTATACTGAACCAAAAATGGAAGAATTATGTAATGGAACTGTTAGTAATGGTAAAGACACAACTAAGGAAGATGCTCTCTGTAATGGTAGAGATAAAGACACAGAAGAATCGTCTGCGGAAGAAGGTGCCGTTGGAGGTCAGGCTGATGATAATGACGTCACATCCGGCACGCGCACTGCGATGATCGAAGCAGTACTGGAATTCGGCTGTAGCATGGAACACATCAATAAGGCAATACAAGATGAAATACAGAGAACGGGCAGAGAATTTCCTAACGCTACGTCTCTGTACATGGCAGTGATGGACATCGAAAACAGTATTAATTGAACCAGTCTAGTCGTTATACTCAGTGGCAGATCTAGAGGGGGCCCCAGGGGCTGCTCCCCAAATTATGCGATTAAAAAAAAAAATTATATAATTTTTTTACCTGCCTGCCTTCCACACCTCCCAAATTTTTCTTTTTGCGATATGAAAAAAAATAATAAAATAAAAAAATCTTTATTATTACTTTTTAACGTTAAAGACTCCGAGGATCCTTTAGGGGCCCCCTAAATGGATTTTCCGAATCCGCCACTGATGCCGTTTAGGTATTAACACATTGTATAACAGGGTCTAGGGAAGCAATTTTACAAAGGATCCAAATAAATAATTTTAATCTTGGAGGGATCCAAAGTTGTATGTAGTTAAGGTCAAATAATAATGGAAAACAAAATGGTTGCCAAGAGGGCGTAGTCCCAAACCCAACTTCACCGGGCCCTTCTGGATCACATGATTGTGTTAGAATTCCTTGATACTAAACACTACCATGTGATATACATTTAATTGTGTTTATTACTGTATGTATTATTAGTGTGTATATAATAATCTTATTTATTAAATTCTTGCTTTAATAATAATAATAAAAAATAAAACAAAACACAACAAATACGAACTTTACTAGATGTACACTAAATACAGTAGTTGGTTGGTTAGTTGTATTTATTTTCGTGCTTATATCCAGTTAAGATTCAAGCACGCTGTCCTGGGCACACAACTCTGGTTCCAGTGCTGTCTGTCCAGGACAGGTTAGTGTTAGTAGGAGACACGAAACCCGCTGCTTTTCTATAACCAGCAAGGAATCTTCTACATGCACTATCCCACAGACAGGACAGCACATACCACGGCCTTTGTTAAACCAGTTGTGGACCACTGGTATACCGGAGTAGAAATTATGGACCTTTTATACTCTCCTGTGAGATTATTAGCATAGAAAAAACACTAATCCAGGAAATTCCACTAATCCAGTTATTATTTACATCCATCTGACTAAAAATAGACGTTTGATGTAATAGTTTGTATAATACTTTTATTAATTATAATTACCGTATTTTATCATATCATTTTATTTTTAAAAAATTAAAATTTATTTTACTGGAGCTTAAATGTTGCTGAAGTGTATATATTTATGTTTCAATTGTAAACCATAATGTTTTATAAATATGAATGATGTTAACAGAAATGCAACTGTGCATTCATTTAATTTTTTAAATATAATTTGTGTGGGTGTGTGTCTTTGCGAGTGTGTGTGTGTGTGTGTGTGTGTGTGTGTGTGTGTGTGAGGGAGAGAGAGAGAGAGAATGTGAGTGTGAGTGTGTGTGTGTGTTAAATTATTGTGCACTATTTACATTGTATACTCTCATCTAAGGGCTCTTTCAGTTGTTATATTTTTATAATAATAACAAAGTATGAAGGTAGGATAGGACTACTCTTTTGATTATTATTAAAAGTTCTATTTCTGTAGATTTGCTTTTTTTTTTACGCCAGTGTGAGATAATCATCTTTATGCTGTGTATAGTAATATTTTTAAAATTTATTTTATATTTTCATGCCGTATATTTTACTACATGCATTGTATTAAGACAAATTATTTTTTATACAAAAATACATACAATATATATATTTATTTCACACATTCATACGTTTTTTGTTTTTGATTTATTTCTCTGTATAAGAAAACTTATACTGGTTTGAAAATGATATGAAAATGGTATAAAGAACAGTTATTAGTATTATAGTTAATAATATAATTATCTAGTTATTAAGAAAATACACATTGAAATTAGTATGGTACAAATTAGTATTAAGGCCCCCAGAAATTAATTTTGTGTTTTAGGTCGCCCACACATTAATTTTCTGTGACGCTTGTGTCAAATGGTATGCACAAATTATATTGTTCTTGATTTTGTTTTCCAACTAAAATAATCAATAATCGCATCAAAATTGTTTACGCTTGATATTATAACTAATTTAGAAATACATTACTTGAATATTTTGAAGAATGCGTTGAAGTTTTCACGTCACTGCTATTACTCGAAATTTAACTCTCCTACACATACTCTCTTGTGTACATGTTCTCGTTAAACATATGATAAAAGTGTTTTTCATATAAATGTTAAACATACGTTAATGACATACACAATAACATGGAAACAATAATGTAGATATTTGTAAGTTTCACTGTTACTATGGACACCATCTTGGTTGTGTTAAAAAGAAACCCTGTGTTGTATTTTTCTGCCTCCCTCATTGATTTTTAAACTGTGTGGGACACGAAGCACAAAATTAATTTATCATGACTTACACACTAAAAATGACCACATATATTTCACATGTGAATTGGGGACATATGTTGAACATACGTTATGTTAAACATATGTTTGAAAACATGTTTCACATACGTTTAACATATATGAGTATATAGGGTCTTTCTTTCCCTGGTAATCAAGATGGTGTTCTTAGCAAATGTTCTTAGCAATGATAAAACAGTTGTCTAAAGTAATTAGAAAAGTGGCCTCTGTAGGATTTTAGGTGTATTTGATTCAGAAATCTATAATGGATATTTTTAAAAATCTAATTATATATATCTTCCTTAGCAACCAAGATGGTGTCCATACCAATAGTGAAACTTACAAATAACTACAGAAGCCCTTTCCATGTTATTGTGTATGTCATTAACGTATATTTAACATTTATATGTTTAACACTTTTATCATAATTATGTTTAACGTAGTTTTTTCAAACGTACGTTAAACATACTTCCGGCTATTTACATGAAAAAAATTATGTTCATGAACGTACGTTAAACATACGTCCGGCTATTTACATGAAAACAATTATGTTCATGAACGTACGTTAAACATACGTCCGGCTATTTACATGAAAAAAATTATGTTCATGAACGTACGTTAAACATACGTCCGGCTATTTACATGAAAAAAATTATGTTTATGAACGTAAGTTAAACATACTTCCGGCTCTTTACATGAAAAAATTATGTTCATGAACGTACGATAAACATACTTCCGGCTATTTACATGAAAAAAATATGTTCATGAACGTACGTTAAACATACTTCCGGCTATTTACATGAAAACATTATGTTTATGAACGTACGATAAACATACGCCCGGCTATTTACATGAAAAAAATATGTTCATGAACGTACGATAAACATACGTCCGGCTATTTACATGAAAAAATTATGTTCATGAACGTACGATAAACATACGTCCGGCTATTTACATGAAAAAATTACGTTCATGAACGTACGTTAAACATGTGGCTATTTGTGCGATGTAATATGAAAATGAGACCATGGATGACTATTCAGTGGTATATTATTTTCATCCCACTTTTAAATATCATATATTAGAAAAGACTATTCTAACACTTTAAATACATGGTATAGTGAACAGTTGTTAGTGTTTAGTTATTAACATGTAATTTATAGTTATCTAAAATACCTAAAAATTAACTAAAATAAAATAGGGTCGGTAGGTCGGTCGATGTTTAAAAAAAAAAAAAATTTCATAAACATAATAATATTATGTGTGAAGTTGAGTAACTAATGCTTTTATTTTCACATATGGTCATGTTTAGAGTTTATCAAACATTTATTCAAATACTTTTGAATGATCAAATGCAGTTCCAGTGTTATTTAAGATTTTGAAGGAATACTATCTTGTTACAGCTATCATGATATCTGAAAAGCGGTCGGAAAAGGCCGAAAGATACGGAATAAACAACCGGAAATAACCGAAATAACTACTTTCAATTTTTATGGGGATTTTTTTTTTTTTGGAGTCGACAATTTTTAAATTGGATCGGTCGGGTTACCGGAAACAGGTTTTTTGTTTGTTTGACCTTATCAGTGGCGGATTAAGAAACACCATTTGGTCTGGGAACAACATATGTGCTATATTTATTCGGATTCTTTAAAGTTAAATAATAATAATAATAATATAATTTTTTAAATTTTATTTAAATCTTAAAATTTAGTGGGGGTGACCCCAAGTGATTATCACATATTATCACCCTCTTGATAATTAGTTTAAGAATAGACTATTGTAACAGCACAAAACATGGTACAAAGAACCGTTATTAGTGTATAGATATTAATATGTGTAGTTATTTAGGAATTACATTTTAGAAACTAATATTACTAGTAAAATTAGAGGTGAATATTATATAATAGTATATTCTCTGCCGGGGGAAGTTTCTATATAGAATTCTCACTCAGGGATAAATATGAACTGAGGCGAATATTTTAAACCGCACCGATACGAACTTTATATGCAATAATTTTCTCTCTCTTAAATAGTTTTGTCACTTTTCCGCCCCGAATTAGGTGCCTTCCTCTTAAGGCGCGGAATCCCGGGGAGGAGGGGGGCATTCCCGAACCACATGGATGTGGGCATGTTAATAGTACTCAAGTTCAAGTATATGCAACAGTGTGATAAATATTTTAATGATAAATTTATATTAAAGACATACTCCCATGGAATTTAAAGGTCTAATTGTCTAAATACTGATTACGAATGAAACTTACATACATTTATGATACTAGATCTCGCTTTTATATCACGCAAGACGTTTTACCTGAACCATGGTATAGGCAATTCCATGTCGAGTTTATGGTTTATGATTTATTTGTCCGTTAGCATAATTCATTATTATTTTTAAATATTGATAATAAGCGAGATGCGGTAGTTATGTAAGTAGTTGAATGAAGTATTTTTATTGACTGATCAAATATTTATATTTAAAACTAATTCTTTGTTTGGAAATTAATTAGGTCACGAGTCCGTGGGAGTATGCGTTTAATACTGTTGATATATATACATTTTAAAAATTATTATTATTATTTTAGGTAGTCTATAATGATTGTTATAATTATATGGCTGTTTCTTTATGTAGTTTTTACATATATATATGATGGTTGTTATATACGGCGTTTGTTATATACAGTGGTTGTTATATGCGGTGGTTGTTATATACAGTGGTTGTTATATGCGGTGATTGTTATATACAGTGGTTGTTATATACGGCGGTTGTTATATACAGTGGTTGTTATATACGGCGGTTGTTATATACAGTGGTTGTTATATGCCGTGGTTGTTATAATGTTATAATAGGTTGTTATATTCTTTATATAACAGGTGGCTATAGTATGTGGTTGTTATATAAGGTAGTTGTTATGTTGTTGTTATAACAGGTGGTTATTATATTACGTGGTTATTATATTACGTGATGGTTATATTACGTGGTTGTTATATTACGTGGTTGATATAATACCGTGTTGTTATATAAGGTAGTTGTTATATTGTTGTTATTGATAGTTGCTATGTTATATTGTTATACTTGTTATAAAAGATGTTTTTATCGTATGTGGTTTTATATTATTTCTTATAATTATACAAAATGGTTATTAAATAAGAAATTTGGTATATTAGGCTGTTATAATATTCAATCCCTGGAAACTTACGCAGTAAGAATTGCCGATTGTTGCGGAGTTCTTCATTCTCTGCGGGACGTTTTTGGCAGCGGAGATAAAAAAATTATAATAATAAAAATTCAGGGTGTATTTTTTAAATTATTATAATCAAAAATAAAGTATTCTTTACGCTAAAATTGCCGTGGAAAATGTCGTGGACACTTATTTCTCCCATTTATTTTACCATGGACATTTTCTTAATTGCAGGGGTTGAATATTATTTGAGAGGTAGTTTTTATATAAGATGGTTTCTATTATTATCTGAAAATATAGTCTATGCAATGTGAAAACTCAACACTGTATTTGTATAGCAAATTTGTGTAGTCATTAAATTCATCATCGGCTATTAGACGTCAAACATTTCGCAACTGTTATATGTAGTCTGTGTGAAAGAGTGTTTCTTTTCTTTAACGACACTACTAGAGCACATAGATTTATTAATCATCGGCTATTGGATGTCAAAACATTGGTAATTTTGACATATTGTCAAGTGTGAGCCGGACTCGAACTGGTTTTGAACCACTGTCTTCAGTTTGAGAGTCCACGGGACCACAGAGACTCATTCTTTACTTACAGAATGCAAATGTTGGGAAAAGTAAACGCAAAGTTTCTTTTTATCATATCATCAATATTATTTAATTGGTTTTATATATTATTTAAATTGAACGCTACTTTCAGGGTCGGATCCAATATTTTAGAAAGGGGGAGTGCCGATCATATATATATATAAATTCAGATTGAAAATTATAAACCAGTATGTAAACAGAATAAAGATCCAGCTTATATGGGGATGGGTATGCTTCGACTGAGTTCTTTAAATCTGCCAGTGATCTAGATTTTGTTTCAACTATGCGGATCCAGTCGGAGAGCACCTCTATATTTTTTGCAATTTTCATTTTTATATACTGTTTTTTCGCATGTATAAAAGGCAGTGACGGATCTACGTGTTTTCTATAGGACCCCCCCCCCCCATCTAAATTTATCGAATTAATTTTTTTTTTTTTTGTACTTTAAAGAATTCGAGGATTCTTTAACCCCCACCCCCTCAATGGATTTTCTGGATCCGTCACTGAAAGGCTCTTTTTTTTCCGCCGGGTCAAAGTTAATGTGCCTCCACTTTCATAAAATCCTCGATCCGTCCCTGTTTGTTTTACATCACATATCTGATAATCTTCAGCTTCAAAGAAAGGGAAAAACATGAAAAGAAATAAAAGATTATGTTTTAAATTTCCATGAGTAACGATAGTGATTAACTATTCGTTTGGTTTTAATCAAGATAATCCATGTGAAAGAAAGAGCTCTTCAAAAGAGAAATTAAAAAAAGGTTTCCATTAAAGATTACTTTGGACTAAATAAAATCCTTTAAAGACATATTCCTACGGAATTTAAGGGTTTTTGTGCTCTAAATATTAATTAGGAATGAAAGTTATATGCATTTGTGATACTGGATCTCGCTTTTATATCACGCAAGACGTTTTACCTGAACCATCATATAGGCAATTCCATGTAAAGTTTATCGTTTATGATTTTGTTGTCCGTGAGCATAATTCATAATTATTTTTAAAATATTGACTTAATTTGACGAAGCTACATTCCAAACCACTAGGCAATATACATACATAGTGTGGTATCTACCACTGAATATTTCTCAAACAAACTATACTGCCACATATCATTTTAAATACACATACATAGTGTGGTATCTACCACTGAATATTTCTCTAAGTATACTGTCACATATCATTTTAAATACACACACATAGTGTGGTATCTACCACTGAATATGTCTCAAACAAAAAAAAACTATACTGTCACATATCATTTTAAATATACACATACATAGTGTGGTATCTACCACAGAATATGTCTCAAATTATACTGTCACATATCATTTTAAATATACATACATAGTGTGGTATTTACCACTGAATATTTCTCAAACAAACGATACTGTCAAATATCATTTTAAATACACACACATAATGTGGTATCTACCACTGAATATTTCTCAAACTATACTGCCACATATCATTTTAAATACACATACATAGTGTGGTATCTACCACTGAATATTTCTGAAACAAACTATACTGCCACATATCATTTTTAATACACACACATAGTGTGGTATCTACCACTGAATATTTCTCAAAAAAACTATACTGCCCCATATCATTTTAAATATACACACACATAGTGTGGTATCTACCACTGAATATTTCTCAAACAAACTATACTGTCACATATAATTTTAAATACACATACATAGTGTGGTATCTACCACTGAATATTTCTCAAACTATACTGCCACATATCATTTTAAATACACACATAGTGTGGTATCTACCACTGAGTATTTCTCTAAGTATACTGTCACATATCATTTTAAATACACACAGTGTGGTATCTACCACTGAATATTTCTCAAACAAACTATACTGTCACATATAATTTTAAATACACACATAGTGTGATATCTACCACTGAATATTTCTCAAACAAACTATACTGTCACATATCATTTTAAATACACACACATAGTGTGGTATCTACCACTGAATATTTCTCAAACTATACTGCCACATATCATTTTAAAGGAAATGATTGTTTGTTTAACGACACCCCAGTACATTGTTTATTCAGCAGGTGTTTGACATATGCTATTCTGTGACTCATTTTATTTAGAGGAAACCCGCTACCACCACATAGGCTACTATTTCCGATTAGCAGCAAGGGATCTTTTATAAGCACTTTCCCACGGGCAACACATATGACGGCCTATTGTAGACCATTGGTCGGTGTAAGTGGCTTACATCTACCCACTGACTCTGGATTAGAGCCGGTATCGAGACAAGATAAGATAAGACAAGAATTTTATTCTAAAAAAACTCGAGATTAAAGATACCATGCCTTGATTGAGATTTGATAACAGTACCTACCAGCCGTGAGACCGACAGCTTAACCACTGCGCCATCGAGGCCGGTCAGATAACTTTAATTACTTCCATGATTTTTATACTAGCATCCCTCTGATTAGCACAACATATTAAATACAGTTTTTATTACCACCCTAGATATCAACAAGTACAAGTCATTCGTGTAATAATTGTTCTGCTAAAAAGATAAGGAAATGATAGGGTATATGTCATAGTATTTTAACCAATCACAGCTGTAGTTACATATATTCACCAATCAATGATGTAGTTATATTTGCTCCGTATATATTTACACCTGTGAATCACGTGATTTGTTATAAAGCAAACCTATAGATCCAATTTGATAGTAGCACCCGTCTTCACAACGTCAGGAGTCACTCGAGTCCGTGGGACTCCTGACAAATATAGTTCATAAAAACGCGGGTCGAGAAAACATGAAAAGCATCATGAAAAGCATCTAATCACAATTCAGCTTTCAATGCATCGGACTTCGCCTTATCGATGTAAATAATGAATCATGGAAGAGAGAAAAAAAAACATGAACGGAAATACAGCGGTTATCAGAAACGTCACTTTCAAAGGTAATACCTAAAATGCAAAATAATGACAGTTCCCTTCTTTGTAAAGAATTGTTAACAAAGAAGAACAGGCGCTTCATATTCACTGATAGTTTCACCGTGAAAAAGCAACTTCACGAAGTGTTTGGGTATTTTCCACAGGAACATAGGTCTTCATAACATACTTATAAAACGAGCGATCTGATTGGATAATATTTTTTAAACATGATATCACCAAAAATGTTTTCGTATAGATGGCGCAGTAAGTAGCCCGGGTTTTTATGAACTATATTTGTCAGGGGTCTCACGGACTCGAACTACCCCTAACACTGTGAGGATGAGTAGCACCTCCAGACATTAGTTGTTCTGAAATAGATTATTTATAATGAAAAAAAAGTAAAGTAAAATTTGTTTTATTTAACGACGCCTCTAGAGCACATTGATTTTTATCTTATCATCGGCTATTGGACACCAATCATACGTTTATTCTGACGTGTGTTTAATGGAAACCCGCTGTCCCCAGATAGGCTACTCTTTCCGATAAGCAGCAAGGGGTCTTTTATGTGCACTGTCCCACAGACAGGAGAACACATACCACGGCTTTTGATAAACCAGTTGTGGACCACTTGTTGGAAAGGAAAATAGCTTTTGTTTATGAAAACATAGAACATGAAACTTGAGTGCATGGGTAAATAAGTTTCCTGTTTGTTTCATTTATCGATTGGTCTGTGTTGAAAAATTGCGGCACAGTCTGAACATTGTGAACAGACAGTCGACGATATCTGTTGTTAGTGGCGGATCCAGACAATTCATTTAGGGCGGAACAATAATATGATTCCGATTCCTCGGATTCTTTAACGTTAAAAATATAATAATAATAATAATTTTTAAAAATGTTATTTAAATCATAACATTTAGGGGTCTCCGAGCCCTTGGTTATCCCGCCTAGATCTGCCACTGGTAAAGGAAGACAAACATTTTATTGTAATTACATTTGTGTTTTTACTATGCAAGAGTTAAAGTAAATACGTTATCAGACAGGGAGAACAGGGAGAATTTAATGCTTGCGATTGATTGGTTTTAAACTCAATCATTCAATCCTTTTCTCTCCCACTAGACCACACGACGCCGACAAATCTCTAGTCAGCACGGTGTGCGAGTCAGCTAACTTCATTTCAACTTTTCCCAGTCAGTATACAGTCTCTGTGGTGCATATGTCACACAGTTCAAGGCTTATCGGTACTGAGATCGAATCCCACCGATACAACATGAGAATGCAACGCCAAATTCATTAAAGAAGACTTGTGCTAATTTTATAATAAATATAAATAATTATACTGCGCCCTTCTCTCTTCTCTCTTTGCTCTTTCATGGTAATACCCGCCCTGTCGAGGCTATATCCGCCCTGTCGTGGCTATACCCGCCCTGTCGTGGCTATATCACCCCGGTCGTGGCTATATCCGCCCTGTCCTTATTTATTTATTACTTTTCAAAAATTTCTTTCCAATTCCTTATTTACAAAATGTCAGTCTAGGTAAATCACGTCCTTATTTAATAGGGTCCTGAAAAAAAACCCAAGTTCCGCTTTCCCTATTTTTGTTTCTGTATATTGTGGAATATAGTTATCTCCATTGACGTCGGAAGTATATACAATTTGCCTTAATTTGAAGTTTTTGTGTCATCTGGAATACCCCATAAACCCCCCCAAAAAAACACCCACAACCCCCGCCAAAACAACAACAACAAGCTAATCAGAAAGACACTGTGTGAAAAAAAGAAGTACTATAAAGTAAACAGATAAAAGTAATGTGTAACCATAACGACACAAAAACTGTTAAAACCAAAAATACATTACAATGTCCAATGGTCTGCGTTGTTATCTCTCCAAGCTGACGCTGAAGACAGTTGTTCAAAACCCGTTGGAGGTCGACTCATACTAATTACGTATCGTAGTTACAAGTTGTTTAACAATATGTACTGGTGGTGTCATAAAACAGCCCACTCACAACCAAATTCTGCAATTTTATACAAAAAACAAATTTTTGGAACTAAATGGATCACTGTAGCGGATCCCGAGGGGGTCCAGGTGTTCAGGACCACCCCCTTTTCTAGAATATGTTTCATATATATTCCGACTGGAAGGACTTGAAAATTAACCATTTCCCCCCAGTCCTATTCGAACATCAAGTTGGACCCTCCCTTTCAGAATTCCTGCTACCGCGCCTGGATCACTAGCCAGTGGTGTGGGTGGAAATTCACAGACCGCTTACTAGTGTTTGTGATAACGAGATATTTAAGTCGTGGAATTCCTGTTTGTTATTTGTACTCGATGTTTGGAATCACTAGCAACTGATGTGGGTGGAAATTCACAGACCGCTTACTAGTGTTTGTGAAAACGAGATATTTAAGTCGTGAAATTCCTGTTTGTTATTTGTACTCGATATTTGGAATCGTCAGTAACAGTTAATAGAAACAGCTGCGCAGAGAGGGTGCGCTTCACGACCAGCAGTAAACAAACACTTCCTGTTGGTTTGGAGTGATATATTTTTATGTCTTACCGTCTTATTGAAGTCAGAAGCCAAACATTACCGCACTTCTGTGGCCCATTGAGCGAATTAGCAGTGCCGAATTAAATTACTTTCCACGTTGCTCCCCGATACCCATCTTCTGAATTCATCACCACCACTGTTATTCCTCAACATGTCTTCATGGTTTCGAGGGCTGGAACGAAACGGCAGATGTTTGCTCAGATATCAGTTAGAGCACGGAACCGCGAACACATGGTTCTGGTCACACAACCACAAAACAAATAATTAAAACATAAAAATAAATCATAAAATAATACTATTAAGATTAAAGAAGAAGTAGAGAAAGAAGAAATAAAAAAAAGAGAATATGAACCAAAAATAACATGAAAATGTTAGTTTCTAAACAAAAGTTTGGAGTTAAAAGTTTCGTTCATCAAAGACAGATCCGGGGTGGATAAGGTTGTGTGTTAACACATTAAATAATAATATTAAGAAGAAAAATTAAAGTTTCTAAACAAAAGTTTGAAGTTTCGTTCATCAAAGACAGATCCGGGGTGGATAAGGTTGTGTTAACACATTAAATAATAATATTAAGAAGAAAAATAAAGTTTCTAAACAAAAGTTTGATGTTTCATTCATCAAAGACGGACCGAGGGTGGATAGTGGTGTGTGTTTCCGCATCAATTGTTGATTCCCCAACACAACAGCCAAATTAGTGAGCAGTTAATTAAGAAATATATTGAGAATTACAAAAGTACTCATCATTAATCTGTGATATGATCTTATGACGAATTTTACATATTTCCTTTTGAAATCAAGTTTAAAATTAAAATACTCAACAGGCATCGTTGTTAATAGGCAAACAAAATAAAATGTAAGTTATATAAATTTATTCTAATCCAAAACAACAAACAAGTAAATTCAAATGGTTAACTTGCACAATAGATAAATATATCCATACTAGGGGAACCACATCTAAACGTTAACAAATATTTACATTTCAAAAAGTGTCATTTATTTATATTTAAAAAATGTATTTTTCTAAAAATTAACATAGTGTTTAAAGATAGTTTTAAAATGTAGATACTTTACAATACATTTATATTGTGTTTTCCCAGCTAGCCACTATCGCAAGAGACGGACACAAATCAAACATACATTGTAGATGTTCCGTTATAAAACAGTATTTTGTCTTAGAATTTTATTTAGCCGGAACACTCACACGCCCCGCATCCAGTGTTGATGAGCCGTGTAAGAGTGGCGATATTTCAAACTACAGGTGATGCACGTGTTATTGTGGGAAGAAGGACGTCTCAAGGTCTGTTCCTGTCTACCCAGGTAGTAAACCGAATTAGATTTCTGGTTTAGCCAGCTCATATAGGTTAATGCTTGTATGCTTGGCTATGCGAAATAAGTAGGGATGAAACATCTCAAATACATTTTACTTACGAGTAATAATAGCACAGGGACATTTCCAAAGGTAGTACATGTTGAAAAACTGATCTTACTAAGCTATAATTTTCATAGCTATTAATTTGATAAAAAGTTCACCTCATTTTCAAACATTTGATAATACCGTACTATTTATATGAGGATGAAGAATGTTTAAAGATTTTCAGAGGGTCCGTACCACCTTTAGCCACCAATATTTATTCTTCCCATTACAGTTTGATCGTAATTAACTTGCCCACCCTTCAATATTAAAAATATCTTGATCGCAAACTAAAACAAATACTCCAAAACCCAGCATACCTAGCTGCAACACGTTTCTTATGTAAATCATCATATGACACATACCACGTTTAAGCCCAGTAGCCTTATGGTGAGCCCACTGTGTTATTTCTCGTTCCGGCCTGTGGTCCATGAGTGGTATTCTCCTGCCTTTGGTCGGATCATATAACAGATCCTTTGCTGCTATTCGGGAATACTAGTATATGTAGCAATAGTCAAACAATATGACAGTCAGGAAATAGTGAAATGCAAGGTAGTTACTTCCTAACGTAATTTGCGACCGTCAAACAACACGACAGTCAGGAAATAGTGAAATTCAAGGTAGTTATTTCCTAACGTAATTTGCGACCGTCAAACAACATGACAGTCAAGAAATAGTGAAATGCAAGGTAGTTATTTCCTAACGAATTTGCGATAGTCAAACAACATGACAGTCAGGAAATAGTGAAATGCAATGTAGTTATTTCCTAACGTAATTTGCGATAGTCAAACATGACCGTCAGGAACCAGCGAAATGCAAGGTAGTAACGTAACTGACGATATAACACTTGACGATTGCGTGGTTACATATTGCAAACACTGCACAACATTCATCGGCACTCATCTATTGGTTCTCATGTGGTTACATTTTTATTCATTTATATGTTGTATTAATTTTCGGAATATGGTGGTCATTTCTTCAATTTCACTATTGCAGCTGGGAATAGTAACAGTGTGCTTCAATTACAAATAAAATAAAATACATACATTAGGTGTCATTCACAATTCTAGACACTTTCCTATCCGTACATGTGTACAGATTTTCAGGACCCCTCACACACACGAAATTCGTACGCTTAAACTCCTTCTTCATGCCTGCCAGAACCAATTTTGTTACTTATTTTATATCTGGCTATAATTATTTATATTTATTCTTTGGTTTTTGGATTTATTACTTTGAACAGTTTTGTTTATAAATATGTTACTTTATGTAGTCATATAAAATATTCCTTAATGCTACTAATAGTTAGATTTTTATGTACGGTATATATTTATATATTTATTCTCTTAGCATTTGTATATATTAACATGTTAGCCATCCTTTATGTCTTTGTGGCGTGTATTTCAGTCTCATCTGGTTCAGTAACAATGTTATTCTATGTAAATGAACAATTAAAGTATTGTAGCTTTAATCTCAATTTATCATTAAATTATCATTTTCAATTCATATGACCACGTAAACCCCGTCACTCCCACGACCTGGAACGTACTATTTGTACGAACACATAAATGTCCACAATTGAGATCTACAACCTGTCTATTGTTTAATATGTTCAGGTTCAGTATTAAATTTATATCGACAACCTGTCTATTGTTTAATATGTTCAGGTTCAGAATTACATTTACATCGACAACCTGTCTATTGTTTAATATGTTCAGGTTCAGTATTACATCTATATCGACGACCTGTCTATTGTTTAATATGTTCAGGTTCAGTTTTACATTTACATCGACAACCTGTCTATTGTTTAATATGTTCAGGTTCAGTATTACATCTATATCGACAACCTGTCTATTGTTTAATATGTTCAGGTTCAGTATTACATTTATATCGACAACCTGTCTATTGTTTAATATGTTCAGGTTCAGTATTACATTTACATCGACAACCTGTCTATTGTTTAATATGTTCAGGTTCAGAATTACATTTATATCGACAACCTGTCTATTGTTTAATATGTTGAGATTCAGTTTTACATTTACATCGACAACCTGTCCATTGTTTAATATGTTCAGGTTCAGAATTACATTTATATCGACAACATGTCTATTGTTTAATATGTTCAGGTTCAGAATTACATCTATATCGACAACCTGTCTATTGTTTAATATGTTCATGTTCAGTATTACTTTTATATCGACAACCTGTCTATTGTTTAATATGTTGAGATTCAGTTTTACTCTTACATCGACAACCTGTCCATTGTTTAATATGTTCAGGTTCAGAATTACATCTATATCGACAACCTGTCTATTGTTTAATATGTTCAGGTTCAGAATTACATCTATATCGACAACTTGTCTATTGTTTAATATGTTCAGATTCAGTTTTACATTTATATCGACAACCTGTCTATTGTTTAATATGTTCAGGTTCAGTATTACATTTATATCGCCAACTGCCTGTTGTTTAATAAGGTCCAGTTTCAGTGATACAAACATTTATATCATTATGTTCTAGGCATTTGTTTAGAAATGCACAGAAGTGCACCCATGACATTTGAACTTATCTACCCGTCAGATCTATTTACTAGTGAGGGATATGTTATATGTTCTTTCTCGCAATCATGGTGTGACATATATGTACCATATCATTGAGGTTCACACACAGTATTGAATAACGGCGTGTAGGACATTTCAGACAGTGACCAGTAATACTAAAGATAATATTAAGGTACATGTATATCAGTTATTGAATTGAGGCTCAGCTGGAACGGGAAATAACTCAGTTGATCTGGTTACGATCGCAGCTGGCTGGTCACTAAGCAATAAGCAATGAACAATTACAGCACGTGACATTAGGTCATTTCATTGCGATAGAACAGTTACAATCTTTAAGAGCAAACATATAGACGTATTATATAAAACCTAAAGGTATAATATATTACATACAGTGCCATACATATAAAACATTTCTAAATGGTACTTTGAATAATTTCCCAATTATAAATTAGTTTCAAAACCTAAATGTGTACTACATAGGACAGCGCCGTTCGGAACATCGTTAATACTTAATATATTTTTAAAATTAATTATGTTAGTTTTTTATTTTATTTAAAAACACCACTAGAGCACATTAATGTATTAATCATATATAAATGTAAAACATTTGGTAAGTTTGATAAACCAGTATTAGCCAGCCTTGTACGGATTTTGAACCATTGTCTTCGGGTTGAGATTCCAAAGTTCAATCAATGGATTTTGAACCATTGTCTTCAGGTTGAGATTCCAAAGTTCTATCAAGGGCATTTCATGGTATTTGGTCCATGACTATGAAAATCAAAATCATTAAATTTCCATGTAAACTTTATGTAATATGAAAGTAAACATCCAAAGGGTCTTGAATATGAAAAATTTAGCCATGTACACCATACCAAAG
>JAULBS010076314.1:0-20149 GCA_032355785.1 Symmetromphalus regularis
TCGCGTAAAATATTTCAGATAAAATGAAATCAAAATCGAATTAAAAGATTACCAAAGTACTGTGTCAACTGGAATTTTATTATTATTATTATTTTTTTACCTAAACTGTTCTCAAACGTCCAGTCTACGCTGTTTCAAAAGCATAGCACGATCCAGATGCATATATTTTAATCGGAATATGAATTGCTTGGTAGCATTAAGAACAGTTTGGATTATCGAGACTAGTCTGGCCTCAAGTTGCCGGACTTCTAACCTGTTTTGATGTACCAAAGAACTTAGGATAGCAGAAAAACAAAAAGGATTCGGGATTCATTTCCCACATACGCTTATGACCATGTGTGTAAAAACTGGATTCAGAGAATTCTCACGAACTGCTCTTATGAGAATCCTCCTGAAAATTACCGAAATTTTAGGCCTGCCAGTATAATTCTCAGAACATTTAATATTTAAAATACAGTTTGCATTAGTTATTTATTTATTTGTACACTGTTGTTAGCGTAGAAAATAAATTTCATTAAATTGGATTAGATTCAATATGAAAACACAAAATTTGAAAGTGCTATTTTGTTTGGAGATGTGTCTCTGCATAAGACACTGCAAGTGATGTATGAGAAAAATACTAATAGTGAAGATATATACCCATGAACCACTGTTGAAACAAATGATGACACCAGGAGGTCAACAATGTATAAATGAATGGTTCCAAAACACCCACCAGTATTATTGGGTAAGACATAAAAGTGTCTGTTCAAGAAACCAAAAGATAATAACAAAAGGCTACCTTTAAGAACAGGTATCCTTAAAATACAAATCAGCTCTTTACACTGATTTATTTTTAAACCATTTTTATTTTTACATTTATTGAATGTATGACCCCCAATAGCCGATGTTTATTTTTTGTGCTGGGGGATCGTTAAACAAACAAACAAACAAACAAAGGTATGCTTTACATAGAGGATGAAATTGATTAATTTGCATATAGTATTGGTAATACTTGAATAGGCAAGACTACTCTTTCATTTGTTAAAACAAAACAACTTTTATACTCTTTCATGTGATTAACTACTGGTGTGGATTCATTTTATCCATTATTTGGTGAGACACAACATTAACAACACAATGGATGCCTGTAATTCTTAAAATATACATTCAGCATATAACAAAAAATGCATGCAAGTTGGTTTCTGGATTTTGTTGCATGGTCAGCTATGTCTAAATACATAGAGACAGTACGAATTGTTTATATTTGGTTTTTAAACTTACCGCCTGTTTGTTCATCTTCACAGAAATCCCGACAGCTTCACAGAACACATCTGCGTGGAGCAGTCAGAGAGTTTGGTGCGTTGGGATTCCTTCAGTTCCCACCAGTGAAGTCATGCAGGCGCAGACGACAGTTCATCAGCGATAATGAGAAGATATACAGATGTGATCAGTGCTCTTTCCAGACCTCATTTGCTCCCAATCTAAACAGACACAAGAGAAAACATTCTGGAGACTATTTCAGCTGTCATCTGTGTCCAAAATTCTTCTACGAAAAGAATCATCTGGACGGCCATTTAAGAGCACATGCCGGCACTTTAAAATGTGAATTCTGTGGCAAGAGTTATTCCTCCATCCAGAGTCTTGGCAAACACCGGAAGCTTCATTCACCCTGGGAGATGATGAAGCCTATGTTGAACTGAGACTTTAGAATTTAATGGTTGAAGTGTTGTTTTGGTATTCCATTCTTGAATGAGAATGAAGATGAGGATTATTTAACATATGTATATCTCACTGGAATGTTTGTCTAGTCTAAGAAAGAAACTTTAGTTGTAAATTTGACTTTAAAATTGTCTTTTCATGTTTATTGGCGGAAACAATGTAAGCTACAATGAAAATATGTTTTAAACTGTAAGACACATACTTCTATTTGCTGAAATAAGAATTCTTCTTCTTTAAGACATACAACTTTAGACTTGTTGCAGGTTAATTTTGTATTATTATTTTGCTAAAAGCAAATAATTATGTTATATGACACTAGCAGTATTGTAGAAGGACATCCAAAAAAAAAGGAGGTAAATTAAAAAATAACAAATTAATAATCAGATTCTTTCAAAAGCAAAAAATGAAAGCAGTTGCAGAAATTCCATAGGAGACAGATACTAGTAGATGCAGAACTTTTCTGGATGTGACAAACTATGACCTTCAGTTAGTACAAAACCATTCACCAATGAAGCTTTCTGTAGAAATCTACAACAAAAGAACCCTGTTATACTAATGGGTGTTCTCCAAGTCAGCACAGAGCCAGCCAAGTCGGTTCTACTTTTGAGTCAACTTCATAATTTTCAAAAGCATATAAGCCATGTTGAATATGAATCTACAATGTAGGTTTTTATGAAACATTTTTCTGTGAAAAATAACCATTACATTGTTGTGTAGTTGGTTTGTATTCATGGTACCTGCACACTAACAAACAGATTCCTAGTGACAGATGGTATAATCATAGGTAGTTGCCATAAATGCACGAAGAGAGAATCTCAACCTGTTATATTTCATTCTGTCCCAGTATATTAATATTGTGTTTGGAAAAAGCTTTATGGATATTAAAGTATCACAGTTCATAAAAAAATATTAGATGGGATGTTGAGAGCCGAACCCACACTCACCCTCCTTGCACACACTTCTCCATTGGTGTTGTGGATTGTTTTGTGTGGTTAGATGGAGAAAATTTGTAACAAAGCTAAAACCCTTGTTTCCATATTTTCAAAACATGATTCAAAATGTTGAGACTTCTGTTTGAGACTTGGTGTTATTGAAATATTTATGGTAATTGTATTAATTGATGTTCGCAATATGTATGTCTTAATATGAGGTAACAGTCATGAAATGTGTATATAGAAATAATAATTTATGATTGACTATCTCCTTTTTAATGTATTCTGTAATACATTGTTTAAAAACCAGGTGCTGATTTATACGTTTTTAGAAAGATGTCTCAATTGTTTTTTTTGTCATTTTTAAAAATTATTTTAAGGGATTTTTTGATTTAATGTAATGTTAAATAGATGTATATCTGTAATGTTTACAGTTCTTGTAATGTTTACAGTTCTATAATGATATGTTGTATTGTTATAGGTGCTTTAAATCTGAGGAAGAAATATTGTAATTGACAGCTGTTTTGTAATACTGTTAATAAAACATGAATTAGATCTTTGTTTTTGTATTAAATGTTGTGTTTTGTTTTCATGTTTTATGTTCATTGTCTACATAGAATATTGGTATTAACTTCATTGCATCGGTTTATTCAGCAATTCTGGAAGGGGTAGCGTTGAAAATTTGTGTTATGAAATTTAATAAGGAGAGTGGCTGAAAGTAAGTTACAGTCTAACTATAATAAGAAAAGATTAAAATATTGTGTTCATTGAATGAATCCAATCCCTCACCACCCATCCCTCCCCAGGATCTGACTACGCATTATAGCTATATCGAAGAGATTAATGATACTGAAAATATATTTGTATTGTGTGTTGAAATGTTTTGTTTCATTCAGTCTTGAGAACAATGCAGAAAAATAAACTGTATTGTCAATTAATCTTCTAGTTCACCTAGTGATCTTCTCTGGATTAGTTTTGCCTTTCACAGAAAGTAAAAACACAAATATAAATTAATTATGCCTTAGGATAAGTGTTCTTTTGTTTGATTTTACTTTACTTTACTTTTTTTTTTTTTTTTTTTTTACAGGGTTTTTTTGAGGTGGAGGGAATATGTAATTTTTTGGTAAAAGAAACTTGAGCTAGTATATAATATAACCCCTGCAATTAAGAAAATGACCACGGCAAAATAAATGCTGTGGAGAAATCGTGACCACAGCATTTTCCACAGCAATGTTAGAATTCACACGTTTCCATCTCTTACTTTGCTAAGGAAAAAAGACATTATGGAAAATATTTGTTTAGTCCGCTGCAAAAAAAGTGCTGCTAAGAATGAAAAACTCTGCGGCAATCTCCATGGCATTGCTGATTGGTGCGGGCAATTTCAAGGGTTGGTAATGGATAAGTAACAGTAGTCTCTTAACTGCAAAGAGAACTAGAATTAGAAACATAATGAATGTGTCAAAATAGATTTTGAAAGCAAGAAATGTATGTAATGTATACTTTGTTAACATTATCCAGTATCTTCATTGTGTGTATGTGGGCGTCAGTGAATTTGTGTACATTGGTCTATATTTAGATTGTTGCTATCTGTATTTGCTTGTTTTAGGATTTTGTCTTGAAGAGGTATCGACAGTCACAGACTGGATTTATGGATTTTGCTGGGAAACCTGATTTCATTGGTCACATTTCACATGCTGCACTGTATTCCTCTGAAGACCAGAAATATGAAATCCAGACGTATCTCCCAAAAAGGAAGACAAAGAAGAAAACTGAGCAAGGTGCGTATTTAAATACATGTACACATATGTGTATTTCCTTAAAAAGTACTGATCTTAAAGATACCTCTTTTTGGATATCATAACAAGAGACTGAACTGTTTATTAAGCAAACATGTTTTAGTAGTAGGGTTTGGTTTTTTTACAACTAGCAAAACACTTTATTATCACTAATTAGTAAAGAATTATTGAATATACACACACAAAAGGAATCAAGCAAGGATTTCTTAAGCAGTTGTAAAGGGAGAGGAGGACATTTAATAACTAAAATATTCTTGTTATTACTAGTATATCGAATGTATTGTTTGTTTATTCTTTTGCATGGGTTTTTTACCCAAGGGTTAGGGATACATACCCTTCATCAATAATCATAGGTGGAATTTCTATTATTATTATTACTGCACTTTTAGCATTCCGTAAAGACCTGGTTTTATGTTAATCTACTGATCTTGGTAACATTTAATGCTTTAATTTTAAAACTGAGTCTTTCTTAGGGATCAAATTATGAATGAGTTAATCTTGTTTTATGTTGTTGTTTTAGGTAAAATAAAAATGGAAGAGTTAGAGGTGAGACCAGAATGCGAAACTGCAGATGTCGATAGCTCCGTCCCTAACAATTCTCATTCTGCGAAAGAAGAGCATGTAGATAACCAGGATTGGGTAAACATGCAACTACTCTCTAATCCTACAGTGGGACAAGACAACACATTAGTGTGCCCCTTTGAATCATGTCGCAAGGTTTTCTTATCAAAATACAAACGTACTATGTATGCAGACCACATCAACATACACACTGGAAACAAACCACACAAGTGTTTCAACTGTGGCAAGGCATTTGGAAACAGGTACAAGAAAAAGGAGCACGAGAAAGTGTGTTCAGGCTGGGTTGTCAATCAGTGTGAGATCTGTAATAAAAGATATAACGACCCTTCGTGTTTGAGGAGGCATAGGATCCAACACCTTAACAGAATATACCAGTGCGTGTGTGGTGTCGTCTTCAAGAGCTTGGAGTCTTTTCATAGGCACAGGAGGCAAAAACACTCTGTTAAAACTTCTTAATTTTTTCTGTGACCTGCTGATGA
Source organism: Symmetromphalus regularis (assembly GCA_032355785.1). Taxonomy (NCBI): domain Eukaryota; kingdom Metazoa; phylum Mollusca; class Gastropoda; order Neomphalida; family Neomphalidae; genus Symmetromphalus; species Symmetromphalus regularis. Next base: position 5,491 of record JAULBS010076314.1, read on the forward strand.
GGTTATTACAAATCCGTTTAGAACAATTTGCTAACTTTAGTATTTTAACTGAAGGATGTGAACTGTTTCAAATGGTAGAAGCCTACTCAGGGTTGCCAACTGCCAGAGCATTAGATTTCTGATACAGAGGTTACATGGTGCCTCCACCTGAACATTTTTATAATCCAGAACCAAAACGTAGCAACAGGGTTAAACAAATTGTTTTAGTAACCATATATGTTATTTTAAAGAAAATGTATTTCATTTAATATTGTTCGATGTGTAGAAATGTTTGTACAAGATTAAATTTATATCTTGTTATAGTCTTAATAATTTTAGTCAATTTTAGGGATTGTTGTACAAATTTAAATCTCAAATTGTACCAATGTGTTAGATAGGATTTAAAAGACAAAATTTTATGACTGCTTAATACAAGTTATATTGTACTTAGCTGATTTGATGGTAGATGAACATATTATGTCCTTTATAAAGAAGAGGGGCAGGATCTTGTTTAGTCAGTAGAACATTCACCTGAAGTGTTTTGGTCATAGGATTGAACCATCTCTGTGGATTCATTCGTGTCCCATGACTTTTATCAAAGGCCATGGTATGTGCTGTCCATTCTGTGGGAAAGTATATGTAAAAGACCATTGCTGCTAATAGAAAAATGTAGCAGGTTTTCTCTGAAGACTGTTAGAATTACAAAATATTTGACATCCATTAGCCGATGATAATAAATCAATGTGTGCTAGAGGTGATGTTAAATAAAAAATACAAAAATAACCCCACAAATTATGATAAACTGTGGAGACAGAAGTTGTACCATTTGTCTGTATGATTAGTCACCATACAAGCATCACATGAGACCATGGCCATTCTGAGAAAACAACATGAACACTGTTGTAATTAGGTAAAACCTCAAACTACAACCCTTTAGAACATCTGTTGAATATCAGTTAATATCTGCCACTGTCTAATTACAGAGCACAATCAGCAGTAACTCTTTTTGGCTGCAGGAATAATTCCAAACAGGGTTACCATCAGAAATCCCATCCAGTTTCCACAGACAATGCCAGGTCACCTGTGTTGATGAATGATATATATTCAACATTCAATCCACAAGGCTTATTTGTTTTATGTAGACCTTAGTCATTACTGTATTAATAGTAAATTATGTTTTTCATCTTTGACATGCAATTCCTTATTTCTTTTCATTAGTATATTGTTTGTATAATTAAATGTTGTTTGTGTCCATGATTTAATGGATTTTAAAATGTATTTGGTGTTCCTTGTTGTGTTGAAATAACTCTTTAGCCTTCCATCTTGTACAAAGTTTTGAATGTAGTGTTGTCTTAAATTGGTTATAATTACTTGTCCATTTATGAAGTAGGATAAGCTTAGTGCATCATATTCAAATATTATTGTATGAGAATAAGTGTCGTACTGATTTTTATGTAACATGTATCAAGATTCTTGTATGGCCCAAGCAAGGGCAATGCTGTCAGTATGTCAAACCTGAAACACATTTCAAAAAATAAGTGTAATACACGTGAGTTTTGTAAATTCTTTAATTATCCACATCATTTCCTGTGAGACTCTGTGGTCCAGTGGTTGAATATCAAACTATAGCTGATGATACTGATTTAAAACCCATTGGAGGCTAGCTCACACTTGACTACATGTCAAAATAACCAAATGATTGACATCCACTAGCGATGATTAATAAATCAGTGTGTTGTATTTGGTGTTTTTAAACAATAAAATAAATAAAAAAAACCAGACCTGAAGTCTGTTTTGCCATGAAACCGATGGTTTTCAGCAAAATCTCACGGCCTCACCGTCTCATGGTAAGCTACAAAAATCTCTTGTGATAAAAATCCATTGTAGTTAAAATAATTTCTGTTCTTGCTCAGTCGAGTTCTCGGCCAATCCGGCCAGAAATAACAAACAAAAAGAGAGGACCGGACACAACAATCCATATTTAGAAGATCAATGTCAAATAAGGTTATCGCTTCAATGTTGTATTATTAAACTGGTGCTGTACTTTATTGCTTTCTACACAAAAGAATCACCAGTTTATTTTCCTTAGCACTCTTTTTGGTCAAATCCAGGTTTTTACTGAAATCTCCAGGTTTTTGGGCTTCAGTGTCCATGTTTCCAGTGCCTCGAGGTTTAGATGTCTGCAAAAAAAAAAAACAATATCATTTCTATTAAATAAAATAGTTGTCATCTCTAAATGCATTACACTTGTTTCTTCTTGTAATATTGTCACTTTAAAATGAACTAAATAAATGGCTATTATGAACTAAATTCATTGTATTAAAAGTGTAAAAAATGTGAATAGATTGTAATGTTGATCAATTCCAGTTAGATTAATTCAGAAATAAAAAGTGTTTAAAATCTCACATGTTATGTATTTCTATATTCTTCAAAACTGTGATCCTACTAGGCTTTCATTATTGTATGCCACGTTAGTCATACAGAAGCTACACTAGTTCAAAAGTGTTAAAAGTATGTTATGACAAACACGTTTGTCTTTTTTTTTAGCATTCAGTTTCTTATTCAGATATTCAGATTGATGACCCTTATAACTTATATAAGAGGGGCTTTGACTATTAAATTAGCAGTTAACACAGTGTTATAGCTTGGTGGTTAGGTCGACTGGTAATGCAGTAGTTAAGCTATTAGACTCATATTTGGTAGGTACTGGGATCAAATCTCAGTTGAGGTAGGTGAATTTTATGCTTTGTATTGACTCCAATCCAGAGTAAGTGTTCCACAAGGCTTAATGGGTAGGTGTACACCACTTGCACTGACCATCATCCACAACTGCTGTAGCAAAGGCTGTGGAATGTGCTATCCTGTCTTTGGGATAGTGCATATAAAAAGTCCTATGCTGCTTATTGATAAGAGTAGCCACCTTAGTATAGCAGCTACAGGTTTTCTCTTCCTTAATAACACTAACCTTTGTCCTGGACAGACAGTACAAGAAGCTAAGTTATATAACCCTAATTGGACATGAGCAAACAAATAAGTGCAACCAAGCAAAGACACTTTCCTTCCCATGTCTAATTTGTCTAGGTTTTGTACAGTTGACACTTCTAAAAAAAATGTGTGTTGGGGCTTGATTTCCCTGTGTACAGACACAATATGCAGGCAGTCGTTAATATGGATCCTCTAAATCCTCTTCTAAGGTAGCAAATAATGGTAGCCTGCTTTCAAATACATCAAATAAATAATTGCTAAGCATTTCATTTACACTTTAATTGGATATAAGCACGGAAATGCTTTATTATTTATGCGAGGAGAACATAGGTACTGCCCCTCACCAAACTCCCCATCCTCCAGTTTTGAGCCATGTTATTTGAAGAAAAAATAAAGGGCCCAGAAAAAATTACACTAACATTGTTATACATTGTACACTATAATAATTATATTAAGGATATGCTCATGGTTTTAGGTGTGTATATATATATATATATATATGTACATATAGATGTGGTATTGGTTTGCCCCCACTCCCCCCCCCCCCTCCTCCTTCAACCTCCTGTCTTCCCAACAACCATGTCTTTACAACTGAGTGTATTCACTGAATAAACATAGGATTCCATACATTTTAAACAAATATTCTCAGAGCATAGTTGAGAGGGTGGTGGATAAACCTGGATTTAGACATGCCAGGTCCAAGGACAAATAATAGTTTTGGGTCTGTCAGTGATCTTAATATTTTGTAAAACAAGAAAATCCTTAATAATAAATTATTTAGGGGCCACTCAAGATCTAGAATCGAGTAAATAAAAAATTATTGATCCATCATTGATCAAAATTATTTTTAAAGTAGTTTTAAAATTGCCAATTTTCCAAAGCAAGGGGATTGTGTTTCAGCCAATCTAATTTTAAAATTTCAATGAAGGATTATTTTCCATGACAAGTTACAACTTGTATAAAATAATAATTATTATTTATTATTAAAAAAATTTTTTTTAATGAAAATCTGATTATATTACCCTCCAAAATAGCCCATAAAATAATTGAAAAATCAGTTTACAAATGACTAATTCTGCAATTCAGATACAAAGAAACAGTGTTTCAAGACAATCAATTTTTTTAATTTTCCATGGCAAAATGAATAAAAAGAAAATAGTAATCTAGAAAAAACAAAATGTATTAGTTCTTTTTCTTTCTTTCTTTTCAGACCGACATGCTTGAACATCCTCAATTTTCGGAACCATTGTCAGCTAGCTGTGACGCAGTTTCCGGTCCTGGAGAATACAAAATGGCAGAGTTTCCGGTAACAAAACCTCGGCCGCTAGCTACTGCAAAATATAAACGTTTACGCCCACCAAAGCCTTGTAAAATACTAATTTGTACTCAGTGCAACTACCAGACAGACCATATCCACAATCTGAAACGTCATCAACGTAGACACAGTGGAGACTATTTGTGGTGTCCGCTCTGTAATCGTCGTTTTTGTGATAGATACGATTTGTCACGTCATCTCAAAGATCATAAGGGTGAACACGTTTGCAAATATTGCCATGGAAATTTCAAATCACAAGTAGAACTTAGATGTCACGTGATGTTTGCTCATGCAGACAATAAATAACATGCTAATTATACCATTAATTAACATGCTAATTATACCATAATTAATGTCGTGTAGCTCTGCTCTGCTGAATTGAACTATCTGAAAACTTTCTATCTTGGATTTGCAATTTCAAAATGTCCACCAAATTATGATGAACTCAAGGTTACTAAATTAACTTATGTTATTCGTTGTTTCAAAATGTATTATTGTCTTGTCTCTGGAATAAAAGTTATTGACCGTAATCTTGTTGATGTTTGTTTTAATTACGTTCAATGATACGCACGTATGCGTCGTTGAAGTTCAGAAGATAAACTGGATCTTAGTATTATCTACTGACCCTCCTATTATGTCGATCTAAGTTAGACATGTAGGCCTATTCTCTATTTCAGTGACCGCCTACGAATTCTTTCTTGAAGGAATCAAAATAAAATGTGCCATGAAAAATACAACTACTATAATATATGGGTTAAAACTCTCCTTAAAGAGCAGCTGAAATATAGCCAGTTTGGTGGTCATTATATTTAGTATAATATTATAAAGTAATTAGTCTAACAATTTGTTTGATTAAAATCATGTTTTAAAACAAAATAAAATTATACATTAAAATTTAACGACATTCAATAGTTTTCGGAAGTATTCGGGAATTTCCGTAAGCTATTTTATTTTCGTCCCGAACTTAGGCGCGGATGTGGGATTTCTGTTAGTAGTGCCAGGTTTTAATACATAAAATGATATTTTATTTATTTATTTTTTCTCGTCTGTTTTAGTGGGTGTTTATAGATACTGTTTACGAAAAACAATAACCCAAAACGGAATTACTTTTCAGCTGCTCTTTAAAGTAACAAAAATATGTCGAACAAGGAATGAGTACTTACTAACAAATAAATAAACTCAATATTTTAATAAAAAGGATTTATGTGCTTAATCACTGATTCACAACGGAATTGATATACATATTGTCCAAAATTATACAAGAGTTAAATTTTATTACAGCAGTACAATAACTTTAGAGAATGTTTTGTCACAATGCAAGATTTGAGGTTCATTTTAATACGAGATGAGAGGGGGTGGTGGTTTGTATAGCATTACGAATTAATGGTTCACACACACGACGCTAAACAACGATATTCTTCACATCATCTCTACATATTTAACAATAAATATATAAAAATAACTTTTAAACAGTTAAAAAAATCTGTAGATCTACATATGACGACAATAGGCAGTAGAACAATTATATTAACATTATTTTGTTATATACCGTATTAGAGGAATTAGCAATTTTTAGATGGCATACATTACGTACATACAGTCAATGTTTAATATCCCTCCTGACTCAACTGTACAGGCGACTTTTATGCCATATAATATAAATGCTTATTTTGTTGTTTATTGGTGTAGAATAATGATAGAGTATCAAATGTGTATATTATATAAGAATATATATACTTTTATTACATGAGGAAAGTACTGAGCGATATCAAGAGAAGGAACAAATGTTCATGCAGTTATATGCATCAGTAATAATATGTCTTGCGATCACACATGCATCTCAAGATGTTGATTGGTATTCCAAGAACTTAACACATGCATATAATGCCTATAACATAATAATAAATTTATTATTTTTCTGTTTCAGATAGTTCCTGCAATGTTTTGTGGTGATGATCACCCTCTGAACTATGAATACAATTTTCAAGACAACTCTACAAACTGCACAAGAAGCAGCAGTCACAAGAACATCACAGAGGATACGTTGAGAAATGAAAAAGTTTACAAGTGTCACCAGTGTTCATTTCAGTCAGATTACCCGTCTGCTTATCACAGACACAAGAAGATCCATAGGGGAGAGTACCTGAAGTGTCCTCACTGTTCAGCTCATTTCACAGAGAGGTACGCCTTGAATAATCATATGAAAGGACATCGTGGTCAGCTGGTTTGTGACGTATGTAGCCGAATATTTGGCTCGTTCAGTGGATTGTACAGACACAAGAAGACGCAGAAACATGACAAAACTGGATAACGTATACATATGAGAGTGGTAGCCTAAAGGCATAACAAGAAAATATTTGGGGAGGGGGGGATTCAGAGAGTCGATGGGATCAGAATAGCAAAATTCGCCCTTTATAAACTGATTTTTAACTATTCTAAGAGCTATTTTAGAGGGTAGAAAATATATAATACGTACAGGCGCGGATACAGGATTTCGGAAAGGGGGATCCAAATGTGATGGGTGAATAGGACTGGGGGGAAATGTTTAATTTTCACGTCCTTCCACTCGGAAAATATATTTAGAATTTTTTTTTCTTGAAAATAGGGCCCGCCCCCTGGACCTCTCTCTGTATCCGTCATTGACTTATAAATGACTTGAAACCGATCATGGAGACTGATGCATAATTATAAAATTCGGTCGCCAGCAACTAAATTTTCTGGCATTTAAATAGCATAATTAGTATTTCTATAGAAATCGTTCGAAACTGAGAACTTACCATGGTTGGTCGGATCTTGGAGCTTCATCCAACTGTCGAGATGCTAAATTCATTCAGTAATGACTGAAACATCCAGTTACATCATAGTTAATTTAGAATTGGGAGGGTGTCATGTAATAAAACTTTACAATAAATTTTGTTGTTTGTTTTGTTTAACTATTAATTAATCATATAAAACATTTATAAACTTTGACATGTAGTCGAGTGTGAGCTAGTCTCCAACGTGTTTTGAACCACAGTCTTCAGTTTAAGAATACAATATATAAAATTATTATCTCACGCACACCGCACACACACACACACACGATGATAAAACATACTTCGCGTCACGTAAGTTTGGCACATATCGTTTTTAACAATAACTTTTCTTCTAGGGATTGTAGAACAAAAAGGAAAACTGTTTTGGAAATTAAAAGAAAGGTCAAATTTTTATACCAAATGTCTAGAAGATATATTGAATATTAGAAAATGTATGAGGTAAAAACTATTTTAATGCATTTTTAATGGTTTTTGGGCACTTTTTAGTTACGATTTTTGTTACCGTAGCAAACATAATCCAAAAAATTACGAAGTGAAATACTTTTGTGTATCATGTACACGTTAGAAAAGGTTTGAAAGGCAGTTATTTGTCTTTTGGCACATATTTTTCAACTGTAAAACGCTAGTGTGTTGATGTTCCACTTCCGGTGACGCAAAGTATTGTTATACAATATAACAACACCAAACTAACAAGACTATGGTAAACAAAAACAAATTCAATATCACTGATGAAAAATAAATTTAATATAAAAATCTTTTTAAAAAAACCCTTAATAATCAGTTGTAGGTGCGATTGAAATGGTTCCACCACATTCTTATTAACAAATATACTCTGACAGACTGAAGGTAAAATTATGTCTATGCTCTGTGGTGCAAAGATGTGGTTGGTATGGAAATAAGGGTTGTGTCAAGCCATCACGCATATTCATGATCGTTTGAGATTCTTTGAGGCTGAAGGGGCAACAGACCTTGTCCATCAAAGGGTACGACACTGGCTTATACGAGTAAATTAGCTGTAGTTTACATATATATACATATACTTTACATGTATTGTGCACACCATGCACATGCACAGACCTTTGTGTGTTTGTTTAACGACCTCCAGCACACACAAAAAATAAGCATACCCGGTAGGCTATTGGGGGATGCACAGGCCTATACCTATATAATTCCATATAGGCCTATAGCCTACACAATTAACATTATTATAAATATAAATATGGGAGTAGTGTTTTAATGTCGAAGTCATTCTTACCAGCGAAAATATATATAAGTAAGAAAACGTGGCCTCTTAAAACAGGTGGCTCCTTATTAATACAGGTTAAATTAGATTAAATTACAGTAGCTGATTTGGGAGAAAATAAAGGAGACCTTTAACACAGGTGGCTGCTTAATACATATAGCTGGATTATTATTATTAAATTACGATAATAGCAAAGATCTTGATATTATTATTTGAATTCAGGATGTCTTACATATAAAATCCAAATTGATAAGGACGATTCAATAATTTAACACAATCATATCGCCTATGTATCGAACAAGCATTTTGGCTGTCATGTGTATTTTGCCTTCTGCAGATACGCAGAAGACGAGAAAGGAAAGATAACTCCAAAATGACCTCTGAGTGAACGGGAACGCTTTGATGTTGATGAATCAAATATTTAATGAAAAATGCAGGAAAACTGTGCATAATATCCGAAATATTCATAAAAAACGGTAAAATAGCATTACTATTTACTTGTAGCGTTATAATTAGACATAACTAACAGTCTTAGTAAGTGTTTCGAGGTATTAAAGTATTCGATCTTGTTAATGCAAATGTGGAAGTAGACTTGGTTCATGTCATTTTAGTTGAATAATCCAAGATAGGAAAAAAAAAAGGTTCACTAATGCGAAAACAACAAGGAGACGTTTAATATAAATTTAGAACAATATATTTTCAATATTAATTTTATCCAACAATTAAAAATCGTGATGCAGCTAAAATTTCTCAGTTGATTTAAGCAATGCCAAAGGAAATTACCGTTATTACGCAAAATTCTGATCTGTCATTCTGTGTCTAACAAAAAAAGTTAGAACATGTAGGAAAACTTGCCTGGCATTTGTTTAATCAATATATATCATTAATATATGGGTAAAATATCAACCTTTTAAAATAAGTTAATTAACATTGTATTTAATCAGTTGTTTTTGTTTTTAATTAACATATTCTTATCTTCAAATTATTTTATCTTCTTTCTTTTAAATAGCAACCATATCAAAACAATTCATTGTTAGAATGGTAAGACAAAAGTAGCAGAGGTTTAAGTGGAAATTTTTGTGATGAATGTTTAATTGTATTTGCCAGCTGACATTTCTATTAAGTATTATGCCATGCCTTTGTTAACTGTAGTTATGGAAAAGATAGGGAGCGTGACAGAAAATATTATGGTGTCATTGTGAAATTTGATCCTCAGTGATATTCAGGGCTTCTAGAATTTTTCTTTAATCCACTAGGGCAATTCCACGGTAACTGATGCAACATTCAGACAGATATTAACCACAATCATTATTCAATTTCTCTGTAGGTTCTCAGTATACAGTTCAACTTTTCTCATCCTCTGTTCAGTTGAGCTTCAATTTATTTTCTGGTAACTTCCATTTTTTTCTGCTTCACTTTTGCTGTTCTTTGGGGTTTTTCTCGCACCTGTCTTTTTTGGGTCATAAGTAATAGAAGCACGATAATCCCTCATTTTCTGCGCTGCTTTTTTTGGAGACATTCTGGAGGTAAAAAAAGATACCAAAAGTGAGAATAATATTACCAAACATTTATCCAGGATACTATATTCATTAAATAATGGAAATATCTGCTGATATTAAACTAACTTAACTCAAATCAAAATTGTGTTGCGTCAGTTACTGACTGAAATGTTGCGTCAGTTACCAGTCAGTGACATTTCTTGGTGTATCTAATCAAAAGTCTTACATGTCACCTGATGTGCCTTAGGTATGACTAAGAGAATACAAAAAATTAACACTTAAACTTTCATCACAGGGCAGTTATAACAAAAACATTACTCGAAGAGTAACTGACACAACAAGTCTAGGGATGGTATTACGCCAACAAAATTATTAATGAAAATCACTTTAATTAATTCAGATTTTTGTTTAGATGTAATCTCTGATATCTAATGATCGAAGTAAAGCACTTACCTTTCTTATAGTCATTTCACTGCCTTAGGTGTTCATGAATACTTTCCAGTCTATTTTTGGACTTTTCCAAAAGTTGAAATGACCAAAATTCAAAATGGTGCTAGTCCCGTGACATCAGTTCCACAGCAAATCTTTTATCTTAATATAATTGGTTGACTATCAATAAATAAATATGTAATGAAAAAATAAAGTTGTAGTGAACTTTTTTTTTACCTTCCTAGGTTACATTTTTCGTGGAATTGCCCTTCTTCGTTATTTTTCTGATAGTTAATTGATTTGCAGCTACGACACTCTTTAAAGAAACAATTATACAAATAATTACCTAACACACCATTTCCATATGGATTTGTCTGACGTTGCAAGATGGCAGTCAAAGTAAGATCGGTTCGAAATACAAAAATAATACTTTTCTTTTATTTCTAAGAATATCAACATTAATGAGATAAGTTATATATATTGTTTTTTATTCGTAAAAATCGATGGTCCAAGTAGCGTAAACAGACTATAGATTAATCTTCCACTGAAAAAGATAGGAAAATGCGTATGCTATATTTAGGCCGTACCCTGAGCTCGAAAAAGCGTCTCTAAACGAAGTTTCGTTCCACCTATCGAGGCACTAAAAAATTTCATCAGTTTCATGTGTAGTTATTACTATATTACTCACATCCAAAAGTTTCCAAATTTTAAACCGGCAGTTTTTTTTGTAACTAAACATCAAAAATAGGATCTACATGTATATAAAGACGCGCATTACGGTCAAGCTAAAAATAACGCTATAAACAGGTCGCGTAAGATAGACTCCACATGCTCAGAGAATGCCATTATATTATTAACGATGTAGATCCGTACTTGGGTGTAATTCGAACCTATAATTAACAATCTTGAACAATGACCCAAATTGAAACATGAATAGGACAGTATAACTTATATACACAACACATTTCATAGACATCAACATTTCGAATGCGAAAGTGCCAAGTTTACAGCGCGTGGCATTCTCTGAACACGTGGAGTCTATCTTACGCGACCTGTTAATAGCGTTATTTTTAGCTTGACCGTTGGAAAATTTATGTTTGACTCTTGTTAAATACCAGCGAATTCAGTAAAATTACACCTGCTAGTGTTGATAAATAAGAACACTTTATATTCTGATCAACATGCCATGAATAATGGGCACTATAATTTGACATATATATCACTATAAATCAACATAAAGACTTAATCCTAACTCACACACCCCACCACCACCAACAACCACATCGCCAATTTGACTAAATCTAACCATTCAAGAACTTACTTGTTAGCAGCCGCTACTCCAGGGACATCAATAAACAACTGAATGACGTTACCAAGTGTCACCAAGTTAAAAGGCAAGCAACAGCCGGACACAATAGCTCCTAGAGTTCCAATTATCATCAGAAGAATATCCATTTTCCCCGCATAGCGAAACTGAAACAATCTCGTTTAACAATAAGAGAGAAAGACGGAGGTAGAGGAGAGACAGAACAGGCACACATACCGTTTTAAAGAGAGAGAGAGAGAGGGTGAGAGAGAGAGAGAGAGAGAGAGAGAGAGAGAGCACTTAAGGACAAGACCGGCTATTTTGTTGTAGTTTAAGTCTACTATATACAGTGAAATCTGTTTTAAATATGACCTTAATTAACAACCAGTTGTCTGTAAAGGTTACTCTAGCAGATGTTTCTTTGCAATGTATTAAATGAACATACGTCAAATCTGCTCCTATGGCCACCTGTATTATGCAGCTACAAAGGGTTATGTTTATTATTCCCATTACCAAGTTAAGTGCAATATAGCCTACTAGAATATTAAGCAACCACCCGTCTTAATAGCAACCATTTTAAATAATTTATAAGTATAGCATCTTAATAGTAACTACCTTTAGATAAGCTTCACCTGTAATGTAAATTAATGTGTTTCAACCTGTATATAGGAAACACTTATTGATAACGGTCACGGTTTGTTGGTTCCAAAACTTTATAAAATACATAATTATATAATGAATGTCAAAAGAAAGCCAACCGTGTGAAGTTTGTTAATTGTAAAGACGACAGACCTACTTTGACAAATATTGTAGTTTGAAAATTATCTTCCTTCAACCCATGGCTTATTAGTCATCATTGAAAATAATTTTGAAAGCATAATCAATATCTTTTTTTAATTAATCTTGTAAGCTTTACGCTGATTTGCTCTATAATAAAAACGCAAATATCTCACCAGTTCGAAGGTTCCAATCTTTCTATCGCCTATTTGGTTATCATGGCCCTCATAAGCTTCGTATTTTGTCATGTCTATGACGCCATTACATTCTACTGAGTCACGGTCGTTGCCATTTTCCATGATAATATCAACAGATTCGAGATCGCTTCGTTTGGGTGACAGTGAATAATTTAATGATGAAGTATCAGTGTTAGTTTGACTTTCAGTCTGTCTATAGGTTCCACTGGGTGTATTGGTGAGAACCATCTTGTTACTGGATGTAGGCACTGTGTTGTTGACACTCTCCATTTCTTGAGGTATATCTTCACTATGCGAATTCTTGCCTCCCATATTTACAAGTAAATCTTTGAAACCTATTTCAATGAAGTAGCAAGAACTCAAATCTAAATAAAAATAAAATTTGATGATGTATTTATATAATTATGAGATATATTATGATGAAATATTTCGTTATTAATAATTGTGCAGCGCAATGACGTTATTATTTCCGTTTTAACACTATAATAATAACATGGGTACAATTATCTGAGTCATTTTTCAAAAGGTTTCGTCAGGGACACCATATTTTAAAATTATAATAAGTTTGAATAATTGTCGGAGTTTTTAAAAGATATTTAAAAATAAATAAAAAAATGCTCGAATGAGACCAAGCACTTTGATGATATGACTTTCTATAGTATGTTTCATTTACGTTGAATACGATTTTAGTCCATAATTTTGGGTAATCTTTTTGGGGTTCAGAAATAATCTATGAATTTCACTGAAATTATAGAAATCAAAAAAAATATAGAAAAAAGTAGAAAAAAAACGATACATTATAAAATATTTAATTCAAGTTCTAATATTTTCCTTTATTAAAATAAATTAAAGCTAAGTGTAATAATTATTAAAATTTGTTTCTTTCTAAAGATCATCTTTCGTGATTTTGACGAAAGATGGTTTTGTCTGCTATTTGTATGGCTATTTTTATTATGATAAATATAAAATGTCTGAAGGAAAGTGATTCAAAGATATAACAGTAATGAAAAAATTGTATGCAGTAACGTGTGTTGATATCTGTGGTTGCCATGATAATGAAAATGGCCGTATAAATTTGTCCAAAATGCAAAAACGTCCAAAAATAGTTTTACATCGCTTTATTTATTTTATTATTATTGTTGTTGTTTTGGGTTTTTTTGTTGTCATTTTTTGTTGTTTAAAATTAAAACAAAAAATAGATGGGTTGTATTTTCAGAAATTGTTACCTGCTTTCTTTACACGTTATTATTATTATTATTATTATTATTACTATTATTATTAGTTATTCTTTAAAGTAATAAAAATGAGTGACCTCACTACAGTCAGTATATTTGAAACGTTTCTTATGAAAACGTAAGATTTGTCTCGTCTGCTATGGTTTTGTACTGAAAAATAAGACTTACCTAGATTATTCGCGACATTGTTACACGGATTAGTTTACCGTCCTCTTTGTATTTCCACCCTCCGCCGTCAGTTTCTTGGCGTAAACACAATTACGTTTTCTTTACATAGATATAATCAGAACAAACCGTGTGCCCAATTTGTATATTTATTTAATAAAACAGGTAGGCGACATGGAAACATTTCAACGGTTTATGGTATGGTAGATATCCAGATATTCTTTCACAATATGACGAATCAATGACTAAACATAAAATGAAGTCTGATGCAACAACGCCTTATTTTGGTCATGTAGGCCTGTATATTGCTTAGTCATTTTACTAACAGCGGATATGCTTGTATTTACATACCATAATTATAAAAATATATATATTTGGCACCTAATAGCTGATGATTAAGCAACATGCAAACATTATCTTTTTGAATTTGTTTGTTAAAAACTGGAAATTAATCGATCTCTATAAATAATTCTCTATGAAATCATTAGAATATTGCTTTAAAAGGTTATTATAATTACAGGTGTCATATTTTGCTATTATTACATATATTAGTAACAAACAACGATAAATTATTCCATCCCTATAATCTCATAATGGCTAAATTAACTCCACTATGTAAAACTCTCTCTCTCTCTCTCTCTCTCTCTCTCTCTCTCTCACTCTCTCTGACTCTCTCTCTCTCTCTCTCTCTCTCTCTCTCTCTCTCTCTCTCT
>JAULBS010076325.1:0-20143 GCA_032355785.1 Symmetromphalus regularis
GTCTTAGGACATTGGACCCAGGGGAGACGGGTCCGAACCAAATTGGATGTGGACCCGTATAAAAAATACTTCACCTCGCCTCGCACATGTTAGTATTTTATTTATTTTTGTTAAGATTTTACTCTGATCTTTTTACAAAAGATGACTAATATGCATTTCTTTAGTGTGATATGTCATATATAGGCATATTTTTAAAAGTAGCCAAGTTATAGGTAAATATACACACACACCTTATTAAATGGGCAAAGAAAATGGAGTATTGTTTTATTTCAAAATGACAATTGTTATTAATTTGCAAGCAAGCACATAACTTTATATACAATTATATTGCACTGTATTCCATTGTGGTTATGCATACCAAGTTTGGTATAGATCAATTAAGTAAAAATTAATTTATAAATCTTTATTGTATGATTTATTTTCATTTTCATTTTGGAGGTACATTGTAGACATAAATCAGTGATCAATCTTCACAACTATTGTCAATATTTTGCTCAAATATGCTTTAGCAGATGCCTAATATGTTGCATATTTGTAAGAGGCGTAACATGGAGTCATATTTTTAAAAATTGGTTGAGTTATAGCTAAAGATAGTCAGTCACCCTATTAAATCATGAAAACAATATAATTATATAACATTTTTAAACATAAAAATTACAATTATTATGGGCAAGTAGGCACATAACTTTAAATGCAATCATACTGTTTATATTTCATTATATTTATGTGTACCATTTGTGGTATAGATTAATTAAGTAAAAGTCAATTAATAAATATTTATCTTATAATTTACCAAAATCATAAAAATTTGGCATATATATGTATAGCCATTGGTGTATCCCTATATCCCTAATATGAAATCTCGTTATGTTTTAATGCTATGTAGCTAATTTTGGTGTCAAATGAAAGCTATGATCATGCAGAATAAAAGGTGCTAGTAAATATATCACTTACTGTTGATTAGGTTTTGTCAAAAAGAAAATATAAAAATTGGGGAATTTTATGGGCAACCAAAATAAAGAATGGGGTGTGGTTTTTAAATGATGGTTTAGTCATTGATTAGTTGCATTAATCTTTCATTACTATATACCAAAAATAACCAGCACATCATAAGCTTTTATTTAGTATATAATACTTAACCCTAAACCATTTGTTGTTGGCGTCATGCTGAAGAGAATAGTGAGAATATAGATCTTTGTATGACTTCTTCGAAAATGTAACATTTTTAAGGTACCTTCAAATACTGGTGAAATATGGGCAACAGATTTAAATTTTGTTTGACTGTTACTAGTTGATTTCATATTTAGGTCATCTTAGGGCTTGCTAAAAAGATAGTGTAGTAGAGTTATGGGATGGAGGTGTATGTAGATCCTATCTGGCCCACAGGTTATTTTAAATATATAGATTGTGGCAGCCATCTTGATTTTTTTTCGTTACCTGGTAGTCATATTGTTTTTAAAATGTATTTTTATTAAATTTGTTCATCCTAAAGTACAAATTTGGTGATAGATGGAATAATTTTGACATACTTTTGCAAGGTGAAATGTTTAACCAGAAAAACTAGCAATTTTGGGCATCATTTTGTTTTTCGATTTTGAGGGTCAAAAGCTAAAAATTCAGCTTAGTATCCTATTTTTTTGTAATCAGCAAACCCCAAAATAGGTTAATAGGACTTAACACCAACTTTTACTCAAAAATGCCCTAACCACTCTTAAATAAGAACCTTTTTTAAATACATAATATTATGGTCTATTGTTTTTATGAGGGGTCGTTAAAGAAATTAACTACCTGTATCAACTTCTGATCTTCAACCTTCTCTTCGACTGATTGTGGAACCTCGAAGGTGAATTCTCCACGAGTCTCCTCAACTGATGGTTGCAAGACTTGAGACAATGTCGTTGTCAGTGAAACATCTTCTTTCTGTGGGACCGGGGTTTCCTCCTGGGTGATTTCCTCTGAAACTACTTCTGTCGTTTCTCGAACAACAAATTCGTGTGAAACTACCTCCGTCTCAATCTGTACTGTGCTCGAAGCTTCGAGCGTCAGACCCTCCACGCGATCCTCATCTTTCTCTGTCAGTTCAGCAGTGGTTTCTTCAGTGCTTGGTAGTTCTAGAACAACACAATAATTGTTTAAATATGTTAGCTCACATAGAGATGTTTTTGAGTATGAGATAAATTAAACTATGCTAACCTAAATGTTTTCAATAAATTGAGCATCAAAACCAAATTCTAACCTAAATTTTAGTAAATTTTACAGTTTTAAAATAAAACAAGAATTATTTATTGTTTGCTAATAAAGATATGTTTTGAGTATCAGATAAATATATTCCTCTATTTTAACCTAAATGTTTTCATTAAAATTAAGCATTAAAACCTAATTCCAAGCTGAATTTGAATAAATTTGACCATTTTAAAATGTAACAAGAATCATTTATTATGTTAGCTAATAAAGATATGCTTTGAGTATTAGATAGAAAAATTCCTCTATTTCAACCTGAATGTTTTCAATACATTCTACATCAAAACCTAATCCCAAACTGAACAGTAAATATTTCAACAGTTTCCTCTGTGCTGTTTTAGAAACACAAGAATAATTTAATGTTAGCTAATACAAGAGATTCTTTTGAGAATATTCCTCTATTTTAACCTGAACTTTTTAAACATATTCTGCATCAAAACCTAATTCCAACCTAAACTTTAGTAAATTTTGAAATGGTTCCTCTGTGCTTGACAGTTTTAGAAATACACAATAATCATTTATTTTGTAAGCTAACAGCAAACTGCTCTGAGATTCAGATAAATTCCTCTAATCACAATATATGGTTATAATAGGATGCTAGTCTATTTTTAATAATCAGTTCACATTTTTGCAGGAATTTTAATTTGATAAATATATTACCTTGTCACTTCACTGTGGACCATACTGTACAGATGTGTTTTTGAATCAGTGTTGCTAAGGTTTTAGAAGAAGGCAATTACATTTAGTTTTTTTTTGTGTACCATGTCCTCATCATGTTGCTTAAGTTCATTTTGCATAAACAGCAAATTCTACATATAGTTGCAGAGAGGCAGTTATTGAGAATATGATGGATTTTATTGAAGATTATGACAGCCATATGAGAGCCTCTGAAAGGTTTTTGGCATTAGGTATTTGACATTAAAGAGTCATAAAGGATAATGGTGAGGCAAAATAGGGGACACTGGGGAATTTGACATTGGGGAGTCTCTGACACCCATGTTTTAAAAGAATCCAAAACTTTCAATCATTCTGAAGGTAAGTCGCATTAACGTTATCCAAAGGGTGCAAAATGACAAATGAGACAGAGTAGCAAGCTGGACACAGTTACTGCACAATGTGATTTTGTTTCTAAAAAGGATATTGCCTAAACAAGGAGTATTAAGAAATAGATGAAACTCGAAGATGTGCCACATAAGCTCTAAATGCACACTTTAGGTTGTGAAATAGTGATTGTGTCATTGATGACGTTACAGGAATAAATAGCTTTGGGTGGAATATAATATACCCCGATAACAACTGGAGTAGGAACCTAATTTCTAGAATTAAAGTTCTGGAGGAACTTACATCCATAAGCATTTATTCCATCAGAACATTTTTCCAGAACATGATATATTATGATAATGGTAGGAAAGAATTGTGTGGTTATAGAGGATATTAAATGAACTGTCATTTATTATCAATTTATCTCATGAGGTACATAAATTTGGTAATGGTAACATGTTTGATATTCTATTTATTACACAAGACAATTTTAATTGTTCTATTCTTTAAACTTTCTAATTGTGTGACAGTTTAGAGAAACGCTATCATACATTATGGATGATGTTATTTTGCACTTTTTCTAATTTTAGTAATGTCATTTGCACTTTTACAAAATTATAATGATTTATTTAATACAGGCAAGCTTATTGGTCATAATAGCCAGAGCGACCCAATGAAATGCTCTGTTGAATCGATGCTGATATTTTCTCATAAGGAAAATAATAAATATGTGCCGGGTTATGAGCACCGACTGGGGTAATAAACTATTTTATTGCCACTATTCAGTTTCCATTATTGTCATTTTGCCAACTTGTCTGTGGTATGACATGACATCATATCTGATCATCTGATATTCATTAGAGTAGTTGTTTTCCTGTCCATTTATCTCTAATATTAGTTTATTAAAAACAAAGTCCTGTCTTTGCCATTGTACATGTATGACGACACAGAGCTGCTGTTTGAAAACAGCCTATCTTGATGATGTAGTCAAAGAATTAAGATTCTCAAGTTGAAGACAGTGGTTTAAAATAGCCTATTGATGATGCAGTCAGGGTCAAATAATAGCATGTGATGAATAGGATGCTTGAATGTCATAAACATAACTAGTTGTTAAACTTGGCTTTGTATATAAACAATGATTTGTGTTTTGTTGACTGATAGATGAATGCTTCAGCATTGAGCATCCATTTTTTTAGTTTGTCCAAGACAACTCAAAACATCCCAATCCTAAACAAGACTATTATATTCAAAACTGTATCTCTGCACAATGCAGTCCAAGAGATACATATAAATCAATGGAAAAGGTCATTGCATGCTGTTACATTTTTCAAAATCTTGGTCTTGACCTTAGCCTGAATTTTTATATTGGGAGAACAACCACACTCTGGGGGAAAAAATAGGTGTGACTAGGGGAGACAACAGCCCCATGCCACCCTCCTCCCCCCATTTAGTGACAACAGTTATGTGCTGTTGTAAACAATGGCGGATTGAGCCCAAAGTGATAAACCATGTTTTGGGATTAAGTGGGCCCTTTGGGACCTTCTGAGTGGGCCCTTTGGGACCTTCTGAGTGGGCCCTTTTGGACCCTTTGAGTAGGCCATTTTACAAGTTTTCCCAGTAGAAATTTTACACACAACCTACCACTGGTTGTAAATTTGTCTGAATTTCAAGAGCTGGATTGTGCTATTTGTCAAAACTTTACACTGACTGTCTTGTACAGAGATATGTTTAGAATGTGATAATGGTTATGTTAATCTGATTTCATGTGCTGAGCAAAACATCAGCACATACATCCAGTAGGAGCAGAGACTAGCCATTACAAACATTCAACAAGTGAACTCCATTCCAACCACTGGCAGAACATGGTATGCACTGTTCTGATTATATGGAAAATGCAGTTAATTGAAGCGTGTTTCCCTTCCAGACCATGTGTCATAGATTTTTTTACCATGTAATTAGCACTCACTAAGCAATGTGATGAGGTCCTGACATAAATTTATGAAGACGTGTGCCAAAATGATCATGTTTTAAACCAAATGATAGTCACTGACTTGTGGTGGATATCATTAAATATTTATTTTTATAGACCATGTGTCAAAATGATCCTGTTTGACAACCAGTTAAGTCACTGACTTATCAATGTGGTGAGGTGTCATTAAACATTTCTTTATGTAGACCATGTGTGAAATAATCACATTTCGCACCCAATTAATAGTCATTTATGTAGACCATGTGTCAAAATGATTATGTTTGACACCCAATTAATAGTCACTAACTAATCAATATGATGGGTGTCATGAAACATTTCTTTATGTAGACCATGTGTCAAAATAGCCATATCTGAAAGCAAACAGCTATTGATCAAACATCATTCTAGGATGTTGTTAAATACAGATGTTTTTTCCTGTTGACCATAAGACACAGTTTCCATGTCTGGCACCCAAGATCTACATGTACCAAATAAACCATGTCATGGGATGTTCTTAAACTAACATCATTTACTTTCCAGATTACAGCTCAATTTAGTTTTCCTGTTGACCATTAGTCACAATTTCCATGTCTGGCACCCACGATCTACCAATTAAACCATGTCCATGTGATGTGATGTTCTTAAAAACTTTCCTTTCCACATGAAGACTATTTATTTCCTTGCAGCAAATTTAAATGACTTTATGAGAGAAAGCAGAAGTGAAATGGAAGAATATGATTTGTGCAACAGAAGTAAACAGCTGTAAGCAAGAATTCTTAACTTACAGAGATGATAATGCTTAGAGCTTGGAATAACTATTTTTCAGAATATATAGGAAATATTTAACTGAGCAGAAAGAGATGAGATGATAAGGATATGTATGAGATGATAAGGATATATATGAGATGAGCAGGATATACATGAAATGAGCAGGATACATGCTGAAACAACATGCAGGTAACTAAAATATATCATTCTTATAGATGTCGTCCTGATTATATGCCATCATGCATGAGATTTGACTACCAAATATTAAATATCTCATCTTTTACTCAGGTAATGGGTGACTACGAATTGCCATGTGAACACAATACTTTATGTCTGCACTAATATTATGGTTAATTCAATGACATCCAAACTGAAGAAACCAAATTTTCAAATTTCATTTAATGTGTCTATCAAATGTTGTTTTTGTTTTTTTTACTGAAAATGGCTTTTGATATAAAATGAAAAAGACTATAATAAGCAATGATATATGGATACTTTGATGAAAGAAAGAAAACTAAATCTTCACGGAATGTACAATGTATATATAATGTTTTTAAGTAACACTTGGCATGTGGTTATTTATTGTTTTTCATCAAAATAACTAATATAATGAATTTTTAACTATTAGCTTGCAAACCTTTTACTGAATGTTCAGAATGAATGAGGAAATATAAATGTTTATGGACTGGAAATGTTTTTTATGGAAATATATATTGTATTTTTTTCTATTAATTCACTGCATGTAAAATGGTGATATACACTTTGTTATTGAATGTCTAACATCAATCTGTCAATCAATGAGAACAAAAATATTTCTGTAATACTCAAAACAAACCTTGTAATACCTAAAGAAACCTTCCATATTTAGAAAAACACCTTACTCAGCAGATTTTGTTTGATTAACCTTGCAGAAAAAGATAAATATTCACATACCTGGTTTTTCAGATTCACATTGTAAACTTTCACATGCAATTGACAAAAAACATGCTGAAAAGATGAAGCTTTGGTTAATATAAACATAAAACTTTGAAAACAACTTGTTATATATCAATGTTATTTGACACACATTAAAACTGCTAAAACATCAAAAACATTATTCTGTACAAAACAAACATTTACTGGTACATTTCACTAAACAAATAGTAATACAGTGTGTTTTTATCTTGAACTTAAAGTGGTAAATATATGTTTTATAAAGTAATTCATCGATTTTTTAATAAGGCGACCTAAAAATAAGCATATTGATAAATGTAAAGGGATTCTGACAATATAAAATGTAAATTTAATACAGAAAGAAAAACAAATATGTAAAAATTATATATCTAGAATATGGTAAATTACATGTAAAATATAGATATATTCTCAGGTCTGAAAAATAACTAATTATGGATGTTTGGTAGAGAGATGAATTTTCTAACTGTTGAGATTAAAACATTTCATTTCAAACTTCCCAGTGTTTTATTTGTATAAAATATATTTTAGTTGAAATTTATGTATATTTACCTGGCTCTTATGATAAGATTATCTTTGCATAGAAATAAAAACATCAACACTTGTGATGTAATTATACATTGGTTTTCACTTTAAATACCCAATTGGTTCAATTATTGACATTAGGAAATACTCCTCTGCTTCAGATACTGAAATTCGTAACACACCCGGTTGATTTTAAAATTCAAAGTTATTTGAATTAACAAAAGTTCAAGATAAAAATATATTTAACTGTATTGAAAATATGCAAATAACATATTCAAATTCAATATTAAATAATTTTTAACCAAATTCTATCAAGAAAAAATGTATAAATTTAAATATGTTATGAATGCATATTTCTTTTAAAATACACAACAAAACTCACAAAACGTATAACAACAATAAAAAAAAACACACTCTACAACAAAAAAAAGTCTTACTTCTGAGGCAGGTGACTAAAGAGAAGATATACAGAGGTGACTAATACATGGGTGACTAGTGCTATAAATAGATAATATCACACTGCTGACAGCAAGAGCGGTGGATCACATAAGCCATGCAAATTCAGAAGGGTATAGGCTAGAAATCTTGTAACATGCTTGGAAAAGAGTTACATAGGATTTGCATAAGATTTGAATGTTTCCCTAAGGATTTGCTGCTTAATTCCATTTTAAATCAAACCCAATGTATAAAGCTCTCAAAATCAAAACGAGACAAGTCTGTGTTACGACATTTATTTATCAAATAGTTCCAATATACAGAAGAATGAAGTCACACGCGTACAAAAATATCAATTTGTCAAAAAATTTAAAGTGCAAAAAATGCATAAAAATAGACCAAAAATGTCAGATATAAAAACTAGACTGAAATCTTTAAATATGTTCCCTCGGCTCACCTGCCACAAGAAGTAAGACTAAATGTCAGTCTAAACTGTAGAGTTCCTTTTAAAACATAAATACATTGTTATAGCCAATAACCTGATAGGAAAATTACAAAATTTCTAGTACTAACTGAAACCCACCAATGAAAATGCAAACGATTTTTGATGAAAATGTGTCAAAAGAAACAAAATCCTTCAATGGTCTCTTTGAACAGTTTTCAATTTCTTCTGAATCAGTAATGTCTTTTTCATCCTAAAATATCAACAAACTGATCAAAAGAAAAACTAAAATTAAACATTTAACTTACCCAGAATCACTGTTGTGGGTTGGTGTTTATAAACATAACAATTTCATTATGCGACTCTACTAGGTTATTGGCCAATAAGTCAGGGTCAAAGAGGCATTAAAAGTATTTGATCCGTTATACTTTTAATGAACGAAAGATGTTCAGTGTGGATCTCTACAGTAAAGACTGCTCACAATTAGGATGAAAATCAAGCTAAAAACTTAAAAGTTTTAACACAAAAACAAAATGTCTAGTGGATTTGTGGTACATGCTCAAAAACCATTTCTTACTCAAAATGACAATTGCTTTCCACAATACTTTTGTTGTTTTACTGAAGTTAAGATTATTACTGGAATTCCACATCATGCTCAACACACTTTGAAATTTGTATTATTCATCTATTAAAAGTAAAGTTAAAAACAAATAATTTTTCCTGTTCTTTTTCTCATCAGAATTACAATTTCTAACCAAATCATTATATAAAACTTGATATTTCCAGAAATAAAGAATTGTACATATATAATAATAAACCCACACCTCTCAATTAAAGTTTTGTTTTAACTCTTTTATCAATAAAACAACAAAAATATGTGCCTGGCCAATCAAAATTAAGGTTGCATCAATATAAACATGGTACTTTATGTATTTCACTTGTCTATTCTGACCGGTTTCCTTATTTCACAGCAAAGGACTTCACCACAAGATTTAAATGTCAGAACTGAAGTTAAACATTAACTGTAAATGAAGTCCTGAGTATTGTTGGAAGCTGTTCATATGCCATAACAATTATTCATTTTAAAAATGAAAAGAAACTGGTAAAAATATTATACCTTTGTCCTAGACAAATATTTAAATTTTTCTAAATATAACTTTTGTGTATGTTATGGCATATATATAAAAATCAAGGAAAGATATGTTTCTGAGAAGCTGTATCTTTTATATTTTAAATATCTGGTTCATAGATACTAATTTATAAAAAGTTATTATAAATTATAAAAATATTACCAAGTGTTCCTATAAAAAAATCTTTCTTTAAAATCTTGGAGTTTGTACAGCTTTCGATGACAAAATGTTTTAATGTACTAAAATGTGATTTAGTGCAGTTATATCAAAACAGAAATATAACTCTTGTCTTTTCTGTTTAAAATATATTAATAATATATTATTTATTTATGTAATACATCTGAATTTAATTCATGAGAAATCATCTCATGTCAAAGATTATTTTGTCATTTTAAAAACAAAATTATTTTTAAGTTTTACATCAGGGCAATATAATTTACGAGAACCCAGTCTTATAAATAGACTTATATCGCAGAATATTTTGTCCTTAAAAAACTAAAATCCAGTTTTTGTATTCTAGAGCACAGCAATATAACTTTTTTTTAATCAGTCTTATAAATAGACTTATAATGAAGATTATATTGTTCTTTCTTCAATATTTTTAGTTTTTAATGTTTAAGAACTTGGATCAAAAACTAAGTACTATACATTTTCCATCAATTTTAGCTATCATTTTTAAAAAGACTTTTTTTAAAGGTAATCTATTGTTTTGTCAAACAGTATATTAATAACACAATAGATTTCTATAACATCCAGAATGAACTTGCGATATGTAACTAAAATTTACATGTTTAAGTGGGTTTTACACCTTCAAGCTGTACAAACTCCAATACTATTTTAACTGGGCCAGGAGCATGTCATGAAATATGACCAAAAACAGCATCCACAACTGAGTAACCACGCCAACAGCCGAAGCAGGACCATCACTACGACAACGGCTAGCAAAAACCTTTGCATGCTAGCATCCTCAATATTTGTAGGCTGCCAACCTAGAGTAGGGGCAGATAACTCTGCCTCAGGTTTCTCCACCACCTGCAGTAGGGGCTGCGTCAATTCTTGTGTGACTTCAACCTCCACCCGCTCGGGTTCACGCTCATCAACAGTGTGTGGTGCTACAAATAAGTTAAACTTTTCTGTCAAAGGGAGATAACTGAAGAAAAAAATTCTTTAATATTTATTTCATTTATGTCTGTTTATCGATGGTTTTTAATCAATCTTGTTTTTCAATAAATGTTTTAAAACAAATATCAAATATTGTTAATTATTAGTAAATAAAGAAAGGTAATTTTCAAAATTATAGAAATTATATTTTCATTAAAAAAATATCAAATGTATTTTTTTTTTACTAACATGCAGATGATGGTGACTTTTAAAACGATTGTTTTATCTATGCACAGCAAGCATTTTCATGCATTAATTATGTAGCTTTATAACACATTTCTTGACTATTTCACCTCTACATTATCAAAACAGACTTTTCCATCATTTAATGAGTCAGTCTAAATATGATTATAGGGGTGATAAGATCAAGATTTCCAATGCTGAGGAAGGTGAACCCAAGAAATACAACAATAATCTGTGAGAAATAAATACATGTGCCAAATACGTAGATATAAATATATAAACCATGCTGTCTGTTTTTCCGTATTAAAGCAACAAGAACTGGAATTTGTATTAAAAAATCACAACCTTTTTGTTATCATTGAGCATTCAATGCTTCAAATTGCTGCTAAATTTGTTTTAAGATTTGCCATACTAATAGTTAAATAAAAAAAACTTTCTGGCAAAAACTGCAGCAACCCTCAAATTGTAATCAAGCTATCAACACTTCTTTTCATCATATGACCAAATTCACCCAATCAAAATGTCAAATCCACTAGGCAAGCACCAATCAAAACCAGACAACTGATAAAGATAGCCTTATTAAACTCTTTCACCCCCATGTTTAAGTAGTGGAATGTCCCTTTGACAAATCAGGACTAGTCCAAAGTAGAACACAGGGTAAAAGAGTTAAGAAGGTTTTCAGTGGTTGCCAGATACAAAGAAAACCAAAAATTCTTGGGTATAAAATTTTAAAATTATAATTTTTTTAAATTCTAGAAAACATTAAAATTAACTAAAAAATCAAATTAAATCAATTCTGGTTAACAAAAACTATAAAAACAAAAACAGTTTTGGCTAAAATGAAATAAAAGGAACTAGTGTAAAAACCAAAAATCCAACCAAAATTAAAATTCCATAGATGAGATGATGTGAACCGATATTTTGAGGAACATCAGTAGGTACTTGAAAATATGTACCTAAAATCCACTAACCTTCGGTTCCATGAGATAGAATGTTTACAAATCACAGTATGTAACACCAACTGGTGTATATACATTGTCAAATAAAACTGTCAGGTAACATAATTCAGCAGGGGTCGAAAAATTGCTGTTCTTACTGGTTTGATTGGCATACGTCTTAGCCAGGAGATATTTTGTATTTATTCTCACACATTTAAAATAAAATATATCTACATTATCTTGATATTGGCATGTTGATAAAACTGATTCAATAATATTTTATAGCAAAAAATTTAATTAGTTTTTTTTAGGTTAGGCAACTTAACAGCCTGACAGTGGCAGAAATTTAAACAATATTCGACTCTTGTATAGGTAGCAATGCTAATTAAAATACTATGAAATATATCTACATTATCTTGATATTAGCATGTTGATAAAACTGATTCAATTATTTTATTGCAAAAATTCACTAAAAAAAGTTTCATGTTAGGTAACTTGAAAGGCTGGCAGTGGCAGGAATTTCAGCAATTTTCAACCCCTGTACAGGTAACAATGCATATTAAAATACTATGAAATATGAACGATGTCGCGGTCTATGCGATCACGGAAATGTCTATTAAACAGCTGGGTCGGAGTAAGGCTCGTAATTTCAACACCATGCTCTCCATTGATGTGCCGTCGCCACTTGATTTCAATTTCAACCTCGATTGTAAAGAATTCCTCTCTCACTAGCCTTTCCTCAGCATTGAGAAATTCTGGGCGCATGCAAAGATACAATGAAAAATTAGAGAAAAATCATAAAGAGATGAGTAGAAAATATACACGTAGCCTGTATTAGAGCAATTAATGAGAACACATTTCTATTTGAAGTACCCAAATTTATAACAAAAAGGTTTTTAAGTATCATAATTTTTTACTAACAGTATCCAAAATTTGACTATATTTTAATTATCGCTTACACTTTATATCATTATCCAACTTCATATATGAGCTAAATCTACATGTATACTTATACTGGCTAAATTTCAAATATACTGCCCTAATTTTATCTTATAGTAACCAAATTTTAAATTAAATTCCTCAAATGTCTTAATATATCTAAATTTGTCTTATATTTTTACATTTATTAGAGCAATTAATGTGAACACATTTCTATTTAAAGTACCCAAATTTATAATTTTAAGTACCCAGTTTTGACTTACAGTACCCAAATTTTGACTAAATTTTAATTAGTACCTACACTTAATATCATTACCCAACTTATTCTTATAAGAGTTATATCCATACTTATGCTAGCTTACTTTCAAATATATTACCCTAATTTCTACTCACAGTACCCAAATTTATATTAAATTATAATTATTTAGCTTGTATTTTAACATCACTATCACAATTATACTTACAGTAGCTAAATCTATAATAATACTGGCTTAATTTCAAATATACAAAAATTTCATTTTATAATAACCAAAGTTTAAATTAAATTTCCCAAATGTCTAATATATTTAAAGTTGTCTAACATTATGTTAGTTAATACTTACAGTTCCAAAATTCTGACTTAAAAGTACCCAAATATTACTAAAATATGAGAAAACAAATGAGCAAATGTTTATTAATATGAAAATATTTTTAAGAATTATTTAATTAATAATTATATTAAATACCAAAGAGAATACACTTAATAAGGTCATATTTTAGGTTAGTGTGAATTGTTTTTCATTAACATACAAACATAAATGATCCCACTGAAGGAGGTAAAACATTTTTGAATAATTATTTGTTGTATTTTAACATCAAGAATAATTAATAATTATTATATTTAATACCAAAGAGAGTACACTTACATGTAAGGTCATATTTTGGGTTGGTGTTAATTGTTTTTCATTAACACAGGTGGTAAACCATTTTTAAATAAGTATTTAGCTGATAAGGGATTTCATTCTAATATAATAAGGGATTTCAATCTAATATAATAAGGAATTTCATTCTAATATAATAAGGGATTTCATTCTAATATAATAAGGGATTTCATTCTAATATCAAATAACAGCAGCATGCATTGAGTAACCATTATTGTAGGGTTTTGTCATCAAGAATTTCTTGGTTTTTGATTTATTTAAATAACATACAGGCTACGTAACAGTGAATAAAGATGATGATGATCATAAAGACAGCACACAACATACTAAGTTAGTCCTGTATTTTGTAGTCACATGGCATGTTAGTTTTACATTGTAATGGCAATGTAATGTTTTCTGTACCACTGATCTTAATATTAATCTCACTTTTTTCAGATTTAATTTGACATGTATATCAAAAGCCAATATGTATTGCAGATTAGTATTTTTGATAAGAAGTGTGATTTTAAAAGTTATTTTTTGTAACACACACCAAATATAAATACAAAATGATCTTTATTTTTTTTTTAAAGAAAGTTTTTAAAACGCTAAAAAAAACAAAAGAAAGATAAAACAATTTCTTATTATATTTTATAAAAGGATATGGCAACTTGTATTTTTAATTACAACATACCACAAATTTAAATCATGACAACTTGATTTGGTCTTTTTGAACTAAAATTTAAATATTAATCAAATTTATTTAAAAACAAAATGAAATTATTATTTTGAGATATAAGATTTAGTATATTTTAAAGAATTTAAATAATTATATAAAAACATAAAAAAAACACTGCATTGCATCACAGGTTACATATACATGTATATAATTATATTTATACATATATACACATACATGTACATACAAATGTACGTACATACAACTACACAATAAACATACCATGCAATCTTACAAAATACAAGAAACATCTTTTGTAACAAATATTTATTCAGCATATTCAAAGAATACACATTTTGATATATATTAATTTGCAAAAATACATTTATTTAAACATGAAATACATACGAAACATGTTTCCTAATGTTGAAATATCAGAGTACCACGTGTGAATCTGTGTAACTAGCACTTTTATCTATAAATAAGTGGAAATCTAATATAAGGATAGCTTTCTAGAAAGTGTAACCTCTGTACATGATAGCCTATGGGCCTGAATGAGCTTACAGTCACTACCAGCCCAGTGGTTAAGCTATCGGATGCACTGCTGGTAAGTACTGGGATCAAATCTCAGTCAAGGTGTGGGAATTTTAATCTCAGTATTGGCTCCAACCCAGAGTGAGTATTCCACAAGGCTTGTGAGTAGATGTATGCCACTTACTCCAACCAGTAGTCCATGACTGATTTATCAAGGGTTGCAGTAGATGCTATCCTGTCTGTAATATAGAACATATAAAAGAACCCTTGCTGCTTAGCGATAAGAGTAGCCACATTAGTGTGGCAGCAGCAGGTTTCGTCTCTGCTACTAACACTAACCTCTGTTCTGAATACACAGCACAGGAAGCTGTCATATGCCCAGAACAGTGTGCTTGAATCTCAATTGGATATAAGCACGAAAATAAATACAACCAACCAACCGATTACAGTCACTGTTAAATCAGTGATAACACCATGTGTTTATAAAGAGTAATACATACTCAATGGGATTTCACGAAATGTGAGCTACACTTTTAAATCAGTGATGGCAGCATGTGTTTATAAAGAGTAATACATACTAAATGGGATTTCACGAAATGTTAGCTACACTTTTAAATCAGTGATAACACAATGTGTTTATAAAGAGTAATACATACTCAATGGGATTTCACGAAATGTTAGCTACACTTTTAAATCAGTGATGTCACCATGTGTTTGCAAACAGTAACACATACTAAATGGGATTTCACGAAATGTAAGCTATACTCTTAAATCAGTGATGACAAAGAGTAATGCATCCCACTAGCTTGAATTCATAAAACTCAGTCAAAACTGTGAGACTGGAATTTCACGAAATGTAAGCTATGCTTTGCCCATGTGCATAAATTTTAGTAGAGTCCAAAAATTGGATACTTGCTAAATTCGTATTAGATTTATAACTTTTATGCTATTTTCTGTTCAAACCAGTATTTTACAATGACCATATAATTGACGTCCAATAGAAGTTTCATTTATTATTTAATGTAACGGCTACTTAATATCTGAAATATCTGAAGCATATTAGCTTTAAAAAAGCAATGATGGTTTGCAACACTTGTAAGTAACTCAAAACAATGACAACACAAATTTCCGATGGAGGGTTAGGGGAGGAATAAAGATATTTTAGGATTTTAATTTTGATGAGGGTTCCAAAGTTGATTATGACCAAAGTATAAGGGAAAACAAATTGGTGGATGAAAGTATGTTTATAGATGGGCCTCTATGGATAACCATACAAAGAGTTCAAATGTTTTTTAGCATGCTGTTTTATTTGCAAAACTCAATGAAATGGTGATGGGCTTACAAGGAAATTAAACCAATTTTGAGTCTTAATGTTAATGTTTTATCATAAAATTGATCTTCAAAAGACTATTTTCAAGAAATTTGCTGTTTTACAATTTTGCAAAGTATCGTTTTCAAGAGATTTGTTGTTTAACTATTTTGCAAAGTATTGTTTTTGAGGGATTTGTCATTTCACAACTTTTCAAAGTATTGCTTTCAAGGGATTTGTTATTTTACTATTTTGCAAAGTATAATTTTCAAGGGATTTGTTGTTTTACAATTTTGCAAAGTATAATTTTCACGGGATTTGTTGTTTTACAATTTTGCAAAGTATTGTTTTTGAGGGATTTGTCATTTCACTACTTTTCAAAGTATTGCTTTCGAGGGATTTGTTATTTTACTATTTTGCAAAGTACTGTTTTCAAGGATTAGTTATTTTACTATTTTGCAAAGTATTGTTTTTGAGGGATTGTAATTTTAGTTATATTTTTGTCAAGAGTGAAGAACAGTTTTATACAACAATGCCCTATGTAAGTCAACACTACTTAAAACAATGCCCATATAAAGGAATTAACAATATGTACAGAATATTTAACAATCTTTGTACTTGTACAATGAAGCAAAGTAACAATCACCATGCTCTATATACAAACTCTAGATGAATTCAAACTACAAACTATCTCATAATCTGTATAGTTCTTGTCTCTACACATGCTTCAGCTACAAAACAATGAAATGTAATGTATGCCTTAGCTACAAAACATGATGAATGCCCTGTCTACCAAACAATGAAACATGAATGGTCTAAATTTAAAGAAGCACCCGACCCCCCCCCCCCCCGCACACCCCAATAGCCGATGTTTATTTTTTGAGCTGGGGGTCGTTAAATAATCAATCGTTAAATAATCAATCATTAAAGAAGCACAATCAAAGTTGAGATTTTCTTTTCTGAGCATATCGAAAAATAATCTTCTTAACAAACTGATTTTGACTTTTTAATGAAACAATCTGATGATGATAGGGATTCAGATATAATTTGTTCTTAATGCAATCAGAAATGGGTTTAATTTTCATGAAATTATTGATTAGAAGAAGTAAAATATATTCTGGCAATCACATATGTACATGTATGTCTACCATCTTCCCATCTCTCTGCAGCCAAAGTATCATCATTAATGGGTAATAAGAAAATTTAAATGTGATGTAAAGAGAAGTCCTCAATTAAATAAATTACCATAATTATAGATGTTAAATTTAGAAATGATTTTTAAAATAATATACAGAAACAATAGAACATTTTAATTACGAAGAAGAAATGTTTTTTTCAATTACAAACAAAATAAAATCAGTTTAAAATGGCATTTTAAATAGCCATCTTATTCATGTCCACAGTAATTAATGTTTGCCATTGTAACCAAAATCTGACATGGCGTCTGTCCCTGATCCATCAGTGCCCCCACCCTCACCAAAGTCATTCTAATATATATTAAATCCTAATATATATTAAAATCCTCACTACATAGAAATGGTAAATTCAGACCTTACAAGTGTGATGAAGCACATTACACATGCATCAGCATGAAGACTAAACATTCCATGATATACAGTAATGCTTGGTGCTATTTGGAAGGTAGTATCACTGGATTACAATGATAAAGCAGGTGATACATGCACCAGCAATAACAAAAACTTTCCAGGATGGACAATATTCATAGGTGATATTTAGAAAATAGTTTTACATAACAATTTGTTTATTTTTATTTTATCCTGTGAGTAAAAATAAAACTTTTTTTTTATTTCCATAATTGTTGTACTTCTTTCTAATAATATGACTTAATTATCCATTAAAAAAAAAAAAAAAAAAAAAATCCCATTAAAAATAGACTGCATGTTTTTACAGGAATTCCAACAAAATTTAACAAAATGTCCAATAAAAAAATAAAATAGAACAGAACATGTGCAAAGAAGAAAATATAATTTATCTCTCATTTGACCAATCAGAATAACTTGATCTAAACTGATGTATAAAACCTATTATTTATTACTAAGAAAATTAATTACTTTGTAAGTTAGAAAATAAAATAAAATTTAGTTTCATCTGAAATTGTTAAATCATAATTATTTTTTAATTTCCAAACATTTCCAATTTAGATCAAGTGTGTAGTTTTTGACAAATAAATATTTTAGCAAAAGAAATAAAGGCAGATAAAAAAAATTGAAAACTTTAATAACTTATGATTGAAGATTACCAGCACATTGTTTATCTGGATAATTCAACTAGACACCATAGGACACTAAAAAAATATAGAAATTTTAGCACCTTCACGATATTAAATTTGCAGAATTACAGTTTTGCATTATATTTAGACTTTTCTTTTTAAAAAACAACATTATAACAAATATCAGTTTTAATTATTTTATGTTCTTTATAAAGTATGAAGAATGTTTTTAGAAAAATATATTGGTAAAAAAAAAAAATTCTTAAATGTTTTACATAATTATACTAAATGGAGCACAAATGTAACATGAAAAATTTGGCAGATATCTGTTTTTACACTCCGAGACCAATTAAATACTTTATGTTCTTTAAAAAACCTGAGATTAAGAACTAAATAAATAATGGTTTTTACTAAATCTACATCAATTATATTTTGGAAAATTTGTTTTAGCTTATGAGGTGAAAACAAATTTGTTTATCTTCTAAAAGTTATACATACTAACAAACACCAATACAAATTGTTGGTAACCACTGTAAAGTATTCATGGTAGTTTGTACCTGAGATTTACAACTAAATAAATTTAACAGTTTCACTAAATCTACGTCACTACATCTACCCTTGCCACCCATGGGATCCTTACTTTCAACGAAAATTTCAATCCATGTTTTGGCGATGCCCACTTCATTCTTGGCTTCACAGATCAACTCTACGGCATCCTCATCGAGAGTTATACTAGGAATTGTCAGAGTACATCGGCCATCTTTGTACTCAGTGATAAATCTCTCACTTTTTAGGATTTCTGTATCCTCCTGTTTGGATATAAAACAAGAAAAATATATATAATATTAAACAATTAAAACATTTATCACTTTTAATAATTTCTAAATCATCCTTTTTGTAAATTAAACAATATAACTAAATAAAACAGGGATTTATCCAGCCTTTCCAAGTGCAAATGGCACTGAAAATTCCCAATTTCTGGACTATAAATTCCCAAATTGGTTAATAAATATATTATTACAGTTATATAAATTCAGTGGCGTGAAAAAAATCTTCCTAATTATGACTAAAATTGTGCTAATTTTCCCAATCCCTTTAGCCATAGGACCCAATATATATAATAAATATATATATAATAAAACAAATTGTAAACTTTAATAACTTATGCTTGCAGATTATCAGCACATTTTTTGTCTGGGTATTTCAACTAGACACCATAGGACACTAAAAAATAGATAATTTTTAGCACCTTCAAGATACTAAATTTCCAGAATTAAATTTTTGCATTATATTTAGCCTTTTCTTTTTAAAAACAACAACATTAAACAAATATCAATTTTAAATATTTTATTTAAAAATTTGGAAATTAAACAACAAAATTAAATATATTAAACAAAAAACATCTATTAGTTTGTATAATTTATGTATCTTCCTATAAAGAGATCAAATAAAGTAAATAAATATATTAAATAATTAAAAAGATCTATCATATTTAAAAAAAAACACTTGCTTTCCCATTAAATAATTAGAAACATAATACATTTTTATAATTTCTGTATCCTACTGTTAATAAATAAAAGATAATAAAATCAAAACATTTACTATAAATATCAATAACATTTTTATAATTTTAGTACCCTATGAATAAAAAAAAAATTAAAAGGTCAACTCAGCTCACCTTAAGTAAAAATATCACAATATATAGACTACGAAGATATTCATGATCATAATCCTTATAATTATATTCATGATCATAATCCATATATATT
>JAULBS010076336.1:0-20141 GCA_032355785.1 Symmetromphalus regularis
ACACACACACACACACACACACACACACACACACACACACACACACACACACACAAACACAAACACACACACACACAACCAAAAAAGCACAGATTTCAAAAGTTTTGAAAAAAAATAAAATACAACAAACAATAGCAGCAAAAAATAAATATATATATATATCAAAAATAAAATAACAGCAAAACAATAAATTATTAAATAACAATAATAATAATAATGATGATTATGATAAAAAATTTGACTCTTCTGTCTTCAATTTTAAAATAATTATATCTATCTAGTTATCTTTCTGTTTTGAACAGAAGTCTGGCCAGGCCTGAGGTTATCGACACTTTAAGCGAGCCTGAACTCATTTAGCGATAATTGGCGATATTTGAACTTGAACAACTATATAATGTACATCATAAAACTTCTACCACCCAAGAAACGTATTCAGCGTTAAAGTAAGCGTGTCTAGTGTTAATAGGATGTTTGGCATTGCCTGCACAATGAACACTCCCTTTTCGTTCCATCCTGTTACGTGAAGAACTAAGCTGCGGGTAATGCAGCGTAACCTATCGCTCTGATTCCCAGTCAGTTCGGCTAAGACGAGTGTACGCAAGACAAGCTTGACCCACTGGCCCGTCCGACCATGTCGCCCTAAGCAATAACAAGACGTCAGATGCTGGCTTGCCGTCAGGGATATCGGCCTAGCAGTGATGGCGGGAAGTCTTTGGTGTGTCGTCTGCGTGTGTTTATGTTATTTCATATCGGCTGTTGACACTACTAGAAATCGACCTCATATTTTGTTCATCGTAGCAGACGACTTGGGTAAGTACTAATTATTTTTTTATAAATAGTTTGTATAATTTGCATAATTAAAAAAAATAAAAAATAAAAATAAATATATATAAACGAATAAGGAATTCAATTTAAATATCTCAAGAATTAATTCTTTTAAAATATTTTAAACTGGAATGTTTTATACTGAAATGTATAATAATATTGATGATGATGAATAATTATGATGATGATAATAATGATGATGATAATAATAACAATAATAACAACAACCAATAATAATAATAATAATACAAATAATAATACAAATAAATAATTAAAAATAATTCAACCAGGTTCTTGAATTCTCAAGAATTTGTTTAAAGGCCTTGAACAATGCAAGTTGTATTTTGCGTTTTAAATTTTACGCTAATTACCTAGTCTTATATTTCGTTGCATCATTTCTGATCATCTTGAAGCGGGACGTAACTCAAAAGGTAACGCATCCAGTGGCGGATCTACAGAGGCCCCAGGGATGTGGACCGTCCCTAAATTTAGTAATTTCTCAATTTAAAAAATATTTATTTAATTATAATTATAATCCGAGGATTCTTTAGGTCCTCTCAAATGGATTTTCTGGTTCCGCCACAGGCGTCCGCCTGAAGTTTGATGGGTCACCGGATCGATCCATTTCAGCGAACCCATTTTAACGAGAAAATGGAGAAAATAGACGAAAGGTTGGAAATATCTATATTAAGCTGACAGTATTTTCGCAATGTTCCATAAATAAAACAAATACAGAGAATTAGCTTACATAAATAGTGGTCATTCATGACACTACAGTGTTTGTCCCTGAAAGGAGAGCTGGGGGTGGGGTGGGGATTGGGGGTGCCTAAACATCGAAAGGAGAAGAAAACGGTGTTCGATACCGTTTAAAGTTTTAAAAAGATGTGAAATTACGATAATACATAATTAAGTGCTGCTTGGTTTACGGTGGACAACTTTAGTTTTAGGTAAATCTAAAGAAAACTAGTAAACATTTTTGGTATCAAGAGAAAACCATATATATAATGGGCTATTTTCCACTGTCATATAATTTTTAATCTAATTATATATATATAATTAGATTAAAAATTAAATGACAGTGGAAAATAGACCATTACTATTTTTTTAAATTTAATTTCAAAAGTAATTTTATTTAAATTAAAAAAAGAAAGAATTTTTTTACTTATTTAAAAAAAACCCAAACAATTCTTTGTTTTTTAATCTAGGTTAAAATAAAGCTCCATGTGAACAATTAATAAAAAAAACACCTATTGTTATGAAATTGAAAACTTCAAAACAGTTTTTGTCCAAGCTAAACGATCTGAACTTCAATGAGATATTTTGTTTCAGCTGAATATGACTGAGCGTTAGGCTCGTTGTCTCTTTGTCTAAAGAGGTTTCTTTCCTGCTGCTGGTGATGTTATGACAAAATGTGAACCATCACTTGTCAGTGACATATCTTTTAACTGTGGCATATGACGGAGCATATTTGTCATAGACAGCACATATGCGTTCATGGATTATCTCTGGATGCTAGCTCTCAAAAATCAGAAACTTGAGCACAGCCCTGTACTCAGTTTTGTCCATATTTGCTGAGTGGTAGGAGGTACCTAGTATCAAAATTCAACTACAATTTACATGAAAGCACAATATGAAAACATTAAGCACATTATAATTATTTCAAAACACTGAAGAGCATTACCAAGCACAAAAAAATAGCTATTCTTTAAGGAATTGGGCTGGCTCAAAACGCTTTGACACCCCATCGTATGTACCAGTTAGCATGTTTTCCCCAAATATTCAACCACGCTCACTGTGAGCTCAAATTCGTCCTCAATGTGCCCATGTCCCGCGAATACAGAATGAGCGCCCATTGCGAGAGAGGGAGAGATAAAAGAGAACAAGGTGAACTACTGAATTTAAGTTTAATTTATCATTTTATTTATGGAACACTGCGAAAATATTGTCAGCTTAATTCAGGTGTTTCCCACTTTTCGTCTCTCTTCTCCATTTCCCCCCATCTCCGTATTTCTACCGTTTTCTTCTTACATCTTTTCCCCCTCTTTCCACTTCTTTCCGCCTCTTTCCACTTTTGTTGCCTCTTACAGCTGTGTTTAAGTACTGATGGCTATATGAGTCCGAGGCAACACCGAGGGCCAATAGTCACCACAGGGCCAATACGAGCGCCCGATGACCTTAAGGCAAAATTTAATGACAGTTTCATAAACCAACACCATTCTTAATGCTTAATCTTTGAAATAGTACACACACAGGAAATAAAAAGTAATAAAATTCGTTTCAAAATAATTTTTTCAAAATCGATTTGACTAAATTGCCTCAATTTATTATTACGGTCGATAATAGATGCACAATAAACAATGTATGAAAAATTAATGTATCATGGGAACTCTCTATTTGCACGTGCAGAGTCAAATGCTAAAATAACGATACCTACACATGCCACAAATAAAACAGATACAGCAGTTTGGGCTATTTTCCATTCCAACCAGTGGTCCACAACTGGTTCATCAAAGGCCGTGGTATGTGCTGTCCTATCTGTGAGACGATGCATATAAAATATCTCTTGCTGCTTATCGGAAAGAGTAGCCTATGTGGCGACAGCGGGTTTCCTCTAAATAAATATGTAAGAATGACCATATGATTTACGTCCAATAGCCGATGATAAGATAAAATCAATGTGCTCGAGAGGCTTCGTTAAATAAAACAAACTTTACTTTTACTTTTACATAATCGAAACACTACTGTGTTGTTGTGTCATATCAATAAGAATCATTTTACTGTGACTCAAAACTCAACTTAACTGAATCACTGTGTTCTATCAATAAGAATCGTTATACTGTTACTTATTCAACTTAACCGTGTCATACCGTTCTATCTATAAGAATCAGTTTACTGTGACTCAAAACTCGAGTGAATCACGTTCTATCAATAAGAATCAGTATACTGACTTATAACTCAACTTGACTGTCACGATTGTATGACAGTAATATCTAGTATATTGTAACTCATAACTCAAGTTGACAGGGCCCGCGGAGTACATTTGAAAATGGGGGGTGGGGTGAGGGAGGGTGTACTGAAAAGTAGGTGACTGAAGGGCATCGGCGTTCCTGCAAGAACCCCCTCATACTTTGGAAACTCTCAGGATTTCAGCCACTGTCACCGAGCCTGACAAAATTATTAGTTGTTCCCTAAGAAGTTGGAACTGGGGCTTGCCCACCGGCCCCCCAACTCCGCTGTGGCTACTTGACTATCACGCTGTTCTGTCAGTAAGAATTAGTCTACCGTAACTCATAACTTGATTGTATCACGCTGTTATGCCAATAAGAATTTGTGATCTACGACACCATCACTTATATAACGTTCTGTATCAGCTCTTAACATTTTATTTTGTCAAAAGGTTTAATTTCAGCACACACAGTTAGTACACAAGGGTTACCCATTATTACTTTTTATCGCACCATAGAATATTTTTACTCATTTAATGAAGACATACTATTCACTTGAACCATGTTTTCCTTTTATGTCCTCTCTAGTGTGTGGAACTGCGCTTACAAAAGGCGTATTACTTCTAGACCATTTTGTAGTAATAATATAGTTATTGGATAATAGTATTCTGCACAACGTCATTAAAAATATATTCCTTCAGTTAACATTTCTTCCGATATGAAAAGGAGTTTGTTATGAAAGGTTTATATTATAACTATAGAACACATTGATGTTGAATAGAATTGTACACAGAAAACACCTCCCTCCAAAATTTTGTTTGTCTATTTGTTTAATGTGGGTTACTTAATAATGTGATCACATAAATTATTGAAATTTAAGTTCTGAACATTTTCAATTTAAATGATGATTATTAAAAACATCAAATTGGAAGCAGTAACAAAACGAATAGATGCTTCTGTTTATTTTTATGGGAGTTATTTTCCAATTTAAGCCCGGGGGCCCTAACACAAATATCAAATAAATAAATATATATTTTAGTTTAACGTCACCAGAGTAGCATATTGATCGGCTATTGTATATCAAAAATTTGGTAATTCTGACATATAGTCTGTAGAGCAAACCCTCTACATTTTTCCATTAACAACAAAGATCCCCACTGATAGAACTGCATATACCACGGCTTTTGATTCACCCGTCGTGTAGCACTTGCTGAGATGAAAAAAACAACAACCAAACCCCAAAAGAAAGAAAAAACAAACAAAACAAAAAACACACAATAAAACGAACACAACAACAATCAGAGAATGAGTCCACCGACGGGGTTTGATCCTACGACCGAAGCACCTCAGGCAAACACTCTACCTAAAACAGACAAATACAAGTACTTTAACATTTATAATGCTTATAAAACGTGTATTTACTTATGATTTGAGTACAGATAGGGATAGAGTGCGGTTCTCATTTCGGGTCACATTTCCTTGTTTATGGTGTTGTGCGATGCCATGAACTGAACTCAAGTGTTACCACATGATGCCAGGATTAACATAACACAAACATAACCACCTGGAAAGCGAACGTGAAATAACGGTGTGAAACCCAGCGCGGCAGCGGCAAATCTTAACGCACCAGAATGTGTCAGAGATTGTATATAATGAAAATTTGTCTTTAAAGTTCTAATATTAAGCTGACGTTTTACCCTTTACCTGTTAAAGTATATTAATTAACCTTTCATGAAATATGAACTTTGGAACTTTGGAATGCTGCGTTTTCTCATTATTTAAACAGGTAACTATTAAACGCATACTCCCACGGACCCGTGACCTAATTAATTTCCAATCAAAGAATTAATTTTAAATATAAACATTTGATTTGTCCATAGAAATACATGTACTTCATTCAGCTACTTACATAACCATCGCATCTCGCTTATTATCAATATTTTAAAAATAATAATGAATTATGCTCACGGACAAATAAATCATAAACCATAAACAAGGAATTCCCTATAACATGGTTCAGGTAAAACGTCTTGCTTGAGATAAAAGCGAGATGTAGTATCACAAATGCATGTAAGTTTCATTCATAATCAATATTTAGAGCTCTAAGCCCCTTAAATTCCGTGGGAATATGCCTTTAATGTAGTTTTAGGTCCTCTCTATCAGTTACTATTAGATTGGTGTTGATATTAGAGTAATAGGAGATAGGAGTATTGCCTTGCACAGGTGGATGATTATAAATTCTGTAATTAGAGCAATTTAGAAAAGCCAATTTAAGTACACAGCAGACACTTTGATGAACTAAGTTATTATGACGTCTTTATACTATAGAGTTCTCCTGAGGGGCACGGGTCGTAGAATGGAACCCTCTCGATGGACGCATTCTTTGTTTTTCCCCAGTTCCAACCAGTGCTGCATGACTGCTAGTTGTATATGAAAGGCCATAGTATGTGATATCCTGTTTGTTAGAAACTGCATATAAACTATCCCTTGCTACTAATGGAAAGTGTAGTGGATTTTATCTGACGACTGTAAACATTACTAATATTAAGCTGTCATTTTACCCTTTACCCGTTAAAGTATATTAATTAACCTTTCATTAAATATCAACCTTTGAACTTTTGAATGCTGCGTTTTCTTGTTCTGTGAACAGGTAACTATTAATGAAGATGAGATATCGTTATATCCAGACGCCAGGGCACAATTAAGTTGAACACCAAATATATTTCTGTTGTTTAAATTGGCAAACTAGTTTCGAAATACAGTAAACTCACACCCATGGGTTCGTTAGATAAGATTGAAAACTACTGGTGAGATAAATTGTTCATGACGAACACTCATTTAGTATTCTACTTATGAGTTCCTTAGTTAGTTGTTATAGAGAGATTTGACTATACTACTTATATTGGAATTTATACGGATAACGAATTAAATGAATATGTCTAATATATTTATTTAATTTCTTTTAGTTTAGTTTGATCGAGTAGCCAGATACATATTTTTCATAATCTCATTCCAAACAAAAAAGCCAGCTATAGGCTACCAAGTAAAACATTAAAAAGAAAAATTATTAAAGAAACTCAAAATAAATTCACATATATCTTTTTAATACGCATTTTGTCATTGTGTGTTTTAACGCGGATAGTTCTTCTCAATGCACACGTGTTGTAAAACTTCAATAAAAATGTCAGGAATGTATTTAATAACAAAAACATGGATACAACATTTTAGCACAGCGCCAAGGGTTTTGCATGAGCGAAATGTAAGGAATTCATTTTAAGTCTCAAAGCTGTTTCTGTTCACCCAAATGTAGATGGTTAGTTAAATTACACAATCCTGCTCTTGCTGATTTTATCCCAGATTTAGATTTTAAATCACTCCAATACATGGCAACACTCACATACGTTTTGAGTCTGTTTAGAGCAAATGTTGAATTAAAAAATAGTCAAAGCGGTCCCCGTTCAGGGGCGTAGCTTGGCATAAATAAATGTGTAGGCACAGGTCCTATCGGGGCGTCCGGGACATATCCCCCACCCCCCGGAAAATGTATAAAGTCTATATCGCCGCAACTGCATTCTAAGGCATTTTTTTGAAACTGCTGCACTGCCGCTGGTGTAGTGGTTAAGCTATCGGACTCGCGGCTGGTAGGTACTGAGATCAAATCTCAGTCGAGTCATGATATTTTAATCTCGTTACCTGCTCCAACCCAAAGCAAGTGTTCCGCAAGGCTCAGTGTATTTTAAAAACGTAGTCGTCAGAAAAAATACCGCTACATTTTTCCATTAGCAGAAAGGGATCTTTTAAATGCTTTTCCTACAAACAATAGAGCACATTCCATGACCCTTGATATATCAGTCATGTGATAGTGGTAGGGACGCGAAAACCTCAAAAGAATGAGTCCCCAGATGGGGTTCGATCCTACGACTAAAACATCTCAGGTGAACGCTCTACCGACTGAACTAGATTGTGCCCCAGGAAGCATAGCAAATGCGCATGACCATAAACTTATTTATCTCCACTTTTCCTGCTCGTGTTTCAGAGAAAGGAATACAAATTTACTAACAACCTGTTCGCTTTCACTCATCCATCATAAATACTGTATTAAAAGTCTGACTTATAAGAGTTCGTTCACCTGTATTTTGTTCTTAGCTGTAAAACTAATTACCTGTTTCTTATTGATAAGCAAAACATAGTGGTGATGAACCGTAGTTTAGTACCTGCTCTTGTGCCAAAGATTCTTTATCTTCACGCAACTAACCTCATATTTTAACTAATAAATCCCTATACATGGCCTAGTAGTTTCTTCTATACCTTCCCCAGTCCGATTGTTTGTCCACAGTAATGCTCGTTAACGTGTCAAAGTCTGTCAACTTTACAATAAAAACACTATACTAAGATGCGTATTTGTTTTTATAGAGCATGTGCTCTTGGTTTTACATAACCTTCATAAACCGCTAGTGGTTAAGCTGTCGGAATCATAGCTGGTTAGATACTGGGATCAAATTTCAGTCGAGGCATAGGGTGTTTTATCACAGTACCGGATTATTAAAATATCCCTCAGAGGTTTGTGCTTCAATGCTAAAAGAGCGGATAATTGTTACCCAATTAGCGGGATATTTAGTGCACTGGTTGAATAGAACAAAATGAAGTCAAAATTAAGCACGCTCTATAGTATTTGAGAAATTCTACATGCGGGACTCTGAAGCTGAAAACAAGCTAGGAACCCCCCACGCCCTCAAGGAAAACACAATAACAATAACAACAACAACAAAGAAACAAAAAGCAAGAACAAACAAACAAAACAACTGGACCAAACGAAATATTGATTTACATAAGATTTATCTACTAGAAGGTTGATGTCATCCTTTTATCATGAACATATTTTGTTATGGAAACCAGTGTTGATTTAAATCGCCGATGGAACTTGCTTTAAAATTCAAGCCTATTTTTTAAATGTACCGAGAGACCTAACATCGTGTTTTTATGACAGTTTGAAAAACAAATCTATGGCTTTTGGCATCCCCTCACCTCTAGTATATGAGATACAATTACAGCTTAAAAAGGTTTTTGATTTACAATGGGAAGCGAATATAATCTGAACGCCAAGGTTCAACCAACGGTCAGTTTGGTAAAGAATGGCTTGTCGCTGGTGTCACATACCATGTATGTAATCCTAGTACAGTGTAAGTTGCTCTCCTCGTTTGTTTACAAGATGTATACACAGACGAACAAATCACCTTGCCAATGACGGATGAATGTTAGAAAATGTAACAACAATGTGGATAGTGACATTCCGCAATACGTTTCACTGAAACACTACAATTTAAAACTAATATTGTGAGTGCATGCGTATCCATGTACAGATAACTCAATTCTTTAAAAGTTACACGATAAACAAGATAATCTATTAATTTGTCAGATGTTATAAGCACCATTTATCTTTAATCTCGAGGATTATGCTATTCCTGACTATGAAAGGGGCAAGACATTAAACTTGAGGACTGTCATGTGGCATACAAATCAGTACTTCATGTTAGAATAGTCCAGTCATAATACCCACCCCCGTGCATTTTACGAGGGGACCTTTTTATGATTGAAATTCATTACTGGCGTCCCTGTGAGGAAAATTAGCCTGGGAGTCTTTTTTTTACACCTGTCAAAAATGGCCGCCATTTTGCAGTATTTTGAATAATTGTCCAAATCTCGATAACCAAAGAAGGTATTTTTATTTTTTAAACTGCGTTGCATAGCTGTTGAAATCATCTATAACTCA
Source organism: Symmetromphalus regularis (assembly GCA_032355785.1). NCBI lineage: Eukaryota > Metazoa > Mollusca > Gastropoda > Neomphalida > Neomphalidae > Symmetromphalus > Symmetromphalus regularis. Next base: position 9,541 of record JAULBS010076336.1, read on the forward strand.
TTTCATTATGGCATTTCAAAATCTCTGATAGTTTTTTAAATATAACATATTAAAAAAAACCAATGTAATGGCGTTGTGTATGTATATTAATATTTACACTCTTAAACCCCAGAACCCCAAATTTATTTAAGGGAAAACCTTTTTATGACCTGAATTCATTACTGACATGCCTGTGATGAAAACTGGCACAGGAATCGTTTCCCAAAACTTCCCGTTTGGCCGCTATCTTTATAAATGGCCGCCACTTTTGAAAAGGGTTGTCATTTTGCATTATTTTAAATAATTGTCAAAATCTCGATAACCAAAGGAGCTATTTTTATTTTTTAAAACTGCGTTGCATAAGTATTAAAATTATCTATAAATCATTTCATTAAGGCATTTCAAAATCTCTGATAGTTTTTTTTAAGTATTACAGTTTTTGGAAATATAATGGCGTTGTGTATATATATTGACATTTACTCTTTTGAACTCCAGAACCTAGGATTTATTAAAGCGAAAGCTGTTTTTATGACCTGAATTCATTACTGACATACCTGTGATGAAAACTGGCATAGGGGTCGTTTCCCCAAATTTACCGTTTGGCCGCAATCTTTAAAAGTGACATCACCTTAATTGGATATAAGCATGAAAATAACAACAAATAACCAACTATGTGTCCCTAAAGTCTGGGCACAGAGTAAATGTAGAGTTAAAGCATGGTGTTCATCTGAATCTCGCAAAGCTCTTCGATCTTTGCATCGCAAATGGTGGAAATCACATTGAAGATGTTATTTATTAATATTTCACTGAAATATATTATTGAAAATAATATATGCATTTTCCCTATGTGTCCAGACTTTAGGGACACGCTGTATCATGTCTGAATCAATGACTTTGGCTTTCTGTAACTTTTAATAGTTATATACGGAGCTATGTTTTGACCAGTACTCTCACACCCGCTAACGCGTAATGAAAACTCGATCAGTAGGTAATGGTTAGTGTTACAACAAACATTACAGGTCTGCTTCCAGATAGCGTATCACTATCATCATCTTTCTGGTTATTTGATCCGGTGGCTTTCTGCGAGGAAATGGAATCCATGTTACGAAGAGATTTTCCTGCCAACCTAACGCTTATTGTTCTAAGGTTGCGAATTTCGACTGTCTGTCATTATACATTCATACCAGTCATAACATGATTGATTACGTCTAGCACATTACGAAATGTTTACCATATGCTAAAACTGTAAAATATTTAACATAAAAAGTGTACGTCATTGTAAGTGTCAAATATGTTAAAGATTAGGTCAGTGTTAAAAATAACAAACAAAATGAATTTTATTGTGAAAATATTATGTTTGAAAGATGTCGTCGTCGTCAGCATCATCATCATCATCATCATAATTATCATAATCATCAACATCATCACCATCACAACCATAACTACCACTGCCATCAACATCACCACAAAAACCACCATCACCACCACCATCATCATCATCATCATCTACAACACCACCACTACCATCATTATCATCATCGTCACCTACAACGCCACCACCATTATCATCACCACCACAACCACCACCATCATCATCATCATGATCATGATATCCAGGATATCATGAAGATCACAGTAACCTCATTCTCTTTATAAACATTATTGTAATCATTTTTGACAGTAATTCGTGTGTGCTGGCCATCACTATTTTACCCTAAACTCTTTGGTTTCAGTACTTTTACATCGCTTTATAACAAGTTCGAACGTACTTTTCCATAACATTGCGTGTCATTGGTTCACATGAGGTATGTTTATATAACCTTTTGGAGAGTATTGTATATTTATGTGAAATGTAATATCAAACACTTGCGTTGCATCTCACAAACAATAGCCGTGTGAATAGGGCCTCCACGCGTCTTATATAGTGTACTCGTGTACTCGTACATTTTAAACTAGATTCGTGCTCGAATACCTGGAATTAAATAATGAAAGAGAGACTTATGTCTGACAAACATTCAAAAAAATAATGTCAACTAATGACACGACTCAAGAAAGTTGTGAAATGTTATTAATTAGAAGTTTTCTTGATTAACAGAAACACTATGACGATTAAGATATATATCATTAGCAGCTCCGCAAGGGAGGGGAGGGGAAGGGCGCAAAAATGGCCCCTTAAAACATGTGGATGCTTAACAGCTTAAATTATACACAATGTCCTGATTTTGAAGAAAATAAAGATGACCTTTTAAGACAAGTGATCGACCTACTTTCAGATGTAGTCCAATCAAATGGACACGAGTCATGCTTGATCCACCCAGCCTCACGTTTGAATAATAATTTACAACTGTGAGATAATCAAACCAATTAATGCTCTTGGTGTACCATCCATTTTGTTTTTGAAACCACTAGAGCACATTGATTTGTTAACTATTTTTTATATAATTTGCTATTGATTGCCAAACATTTGGTAATTCTGTCACATAGTCATTAGAGGAAACACGCAACATTTATCAATTAGTAACATGGGGTCGTATTTTATGCATTTTCCCTCAGACATATAACGACTTTTGATAAACCAGTAGTGGGACACTTGTTGGGATAGTAAAAAAAAAATCATAGAATGGGTCCAGCGAGGGCTGTCGAACCTATGACCCAAACATCCTCTACAGACAAAACTAAATATTAGGAAGTAAGCTTAAATTTTATCCTCCAATGGTTAGTTTAAACGTAACACATCCAAACGGGCACTGAGTCCCATATTTGACATTGACTCTAGCGGAATCAGTAGATGGTACGTGACTGCAAACCGGTGAAATAACTTTTAGGCAATCTCCAGTGTACACAGACACGACAGATTCTTTTCTTGCTTATTTTTTCTTTCTAGTAAAACCTGTTTGTTTTGCTTTCATGCCTCGGGTTTCAGGTACAACATTCAAATTTCGCGTAAACATGGCTCTATTCAAAACTGGCGTTCTAAGAATGCAAACCTAATAGAGTTGTCACTGGCTTCTTTCTTGCAGTCCGTGTACTCTTAGAAAAGGTTAATATGTTTCCTAAACATTCTCCTATTCATAACACAATCTTTATGTATTGGAGTCGCGGTAAACGTGAAACTTGAGTGTTTGTGTGTCACTGGCTTATATGGGGGGGGGGGGATGAGGCAACGGGGGCATGTGCTCCCCTTTTTAGATATTTCATATATATTGATTCATTTTCGAATATAAATATATGTATGTGTCTGTTTGTGCTCCCACTTTTCGGCACCTTCCTGTGTGAGTGGGTGGTGTGTGTGTGTATGTGTGTGTGTGTGTGTGTGTGTGTATGTGTGTGTGTGTGTGTGTGTGTAAGAGAGAGAGAGAGAGAGAGAGAGAGATAAAGAGAGAGAGAGAGAGAGAGAAAGAGAGAGAGAGAGAACATTATATACAGGATTTTGTTATTATGAAGCCAGTAGTAAAGATTTATCAGTGTAAAAGGTGCCATGGCCCCATACTTTTTAAGAGACAACTAATAAAAGAAATCGCTATAAAGTAGTTTTTTTGGTTGAATAAAACAATTTTCAGACTCGGTGACAAATACAGCGTTTTCAGAGTATGAGGGGATCTCGAGTCCAACAGTTAACATGTTGGGTAGTTATCAAGATTTGTACTTTAAAAAATCATTAGCAATATTAGGGAAAGAAAAATATAGCATTTTTATAGTATTTCGGTATACATGTATATATATATTTCATAAACCAGACAACATTCATGGCAGAAATTCTGGAATTATATAACCACACCAGTTAGGAGGAGGTGTATGTGTGTGCAATAATATCACAGGTTGCGCACGTGTTTGCGGCCAATGGACAGTACACCTCATGAAACAAAAGATATTTCAATATACATACTTTCTTTTTTGGTTGAGTATACTTTGAGAACTCTAATCTTATCACATAAAACACAGCTCATTGGCTTCATTATTTATGAATGAGTATATAAAAGAAAAATGATCTGTTAGTTCAGTATCAAGGATTCAGTATCACGACTTGATATGCGATAATTATCACGTTCTGCCCCATGAATAATGTTTACATTTGCTATTGTATTGTGGTGTGCACTTGAGTTCTCAAGGATATCCAAAACAAACTTTTCGATCCCTGAATTATACAATGAGATGGAAATACCATTCCTAAGGTATATATAATGGTGGGATTGTTATGGTTCCAAATAACAATACATGTACACCAAGAACATAATAAATTAATATATGTATATCTATAGTAATACTTATATGTAGGCCCGTGGGGTGGGGGTTAGGAGATGGTAGGTGAGCCAGTTGGCATGGGCCTACAATTTTGAAGGTACCTACTCCTCCTGGTATTTAGCACTTACAATAATATTTACTGAGCAGTTTGAAATGGGGGCCTATATTTCTGATCTGGCCTGGGCCTATTACCAGCTTTGCACGGGCCTGGTTATATGGAGACGAGAATTTGCATAGATATAGACATAATGCATATTCTTATCTCCACATGAGCATGGCATCGCAACCATTTTACTGATTAGTACCACAATTGATTTTTAACATTATCTCTCTGTAACGTGATACAGTACTCAGCCATTTTTATTTTCATGTCCTTTATCTTCCAAGGTGACCCTAACCTCAGATGGTCAGGTTTCTATACCATTTTAATACAAGTGCAATCAATCGTTGTTGGTGGCCAAATTGGTTAGAAGCCCACATGTTCATATTTACATATTTGTTTTTTTCTAATTCGGTCAGTTTTTAAAAAGATACTTTTAGTGATAAACAGAAAAAATTAGCAGGGGCGTACTATATTGTCACACTGTAAGCACGCGGGAACAATTTCTATCAGTGTCATACTTGTTCCATACTAAATCTTTTATAATATGCACTTTTTTTATTGCCAGATCTGGTACTATCATAACACATCATACCGGTCTCTAGCATAGCCTGTCTGGAATTTCCGCAGATTTGTTTTGTTTTTTCCTATGATACTGATATTTATTATCAACATGGTTCAAGCTCCCAGCGTCTGGGTTTGCCTCGGCATGTTTTCCTCTCTGGCTACGCCCCAACCGTTATTAATTTTGTTTTACATCGCCTCACTTAAAAACAGAACAGCACACATTGTATTATACTGTACAACACAGGTAAAACGTCATACACAAACATATTGTGCTTACAATAATTATTTCTTAATTTCTAGCTACGCCCGACATGTGAAAATTGATGGACAACAAGCCATTAATACACATGTGATTTGAATTTGTTCCAAAATTACAATTTGTACTTCAGTTAACGTTATAAAACCAGAAAACCCCCCATTAATTTTATACTGTTTTCATGATGTTTACCCAGCGTGTGTGAAACTAAATCTATCTACTGGATACTGAATGAGTTTCAAAGAAGTTTTGGCAGGAAAATGTAATATCCAATTTCGTTATGTGCTTGAGAATATTACTGTTATCGCTAAAATGGTTAATTTAATGTTGTCTACATAACTGAAAAGTAAAAAAAAAGTACTGTCTAGGAGGGGGAAAAAAAGGGGGGAAAAAAGAAGGAAAAAAAAAGGGGAAAAATCCGGAAAGAAATCAAAGGAAATAATCAGTCAACTGTGCGCAATAATTGGAAATTCTGTTTTTGATAATGATCGGTAGAATAATTTATGTTCTATTCAAGAATTTCTTTGTATTTTCTTAATGTAAATATAATCAAATGGTTTAATCATGTTTGAATCAAGTCACTGATTTCAACAAATACTGTATATTTAAAAGAGACCATCCTGGGGCGTAACCAGACAGGGGAAAACGCCGAGGCAAACCCAGACGCTGGGAGCTTGAACCATGTGGATAATAAATATGAGTATCATGGGGAAAAAACAAACAAATCTGCGGTAATTCCAGACGACGCAAGCACTTCGTCTGCCTAACGCTGGCTACGCTAGAGCCATCCGCCAACTCACCCATGATTGGCTTAGACAGTCTAACTAATATGATTAACGTTATCTTCATCTCTCTATCTAATTTGTCTGGTTGAAGATTATACTTATTTTCGTGCTTATATCAAATTATATTTCAAGCACGCTATCCTGAGAACACACCTCAGTTTAAGGTTAGAAGAAGAGAGTAAACTCTTTGCTGCCATACTAATGTGGCTACACTACTCTTACCGATAAACAGCAATGGATCTTTTTAAGCACTATGCTACAGACAACATAGCAGAAACCGCGGCCTTTGATAAACCAGTTGTGGACCACTGGTCGGTGTAAGTGGTGTACACCTACTCACTGAGCCTTGCAGAGTACTCACTCTGGGTTCGAGCCGGTATTGAGATTAAACTTTCAATGCGTCTACCGAGATTTGATCCAAGTAGCTACCAAACGAAAGTCCGACAGCATAACCACAGCACCACCGGAACTTGTTAATTTGTCTTGCAAGTTTAATGACGTCATCCTACTATGTCTAGACAGCCAATGATTCAAGTGGCAATCAGTCTAAAAATACTTGTTACAAAAGATGACATTTTATAACGGTAGCGGGTTTCCTCTTTCATCTTAACATTAACACCTGTCTTGAGCAGACTGTACAGGTGGCTGCGTTGCGGACCCAGGACAGCGTGCATTAACCTTAATTGGATATAATCGCAAAAATAAGTTTCACCTGACCTGTTTAACAGATAGACTTTTAAAATTTTTAAAATTTATTTATTGATCAAATTGGCAATGCCAATGTTGGGGAGCCTTGGGATCATTGCCTTATATTGTGTATATTTAAAAAAAAGAGTTATTAATTATTTAGTATTTATATGTAAACATATTTAGAGTAGTGAAAAACATTGATCTGAGGGTAAAGAAAAGTGTGAGGAAAGGCAAATAGGAAAGAAGAGATCAATGATTAAAACAAGAAAAGAACATATTAAAGATAGCAAGTAACTGCAATGAGACTGGTGTCTCAAGGGTGTTAAATTAATGCAACAGAAATCAGATTTACAATATATATAGTTACTTTTATAGAAAAAAATAAATGTAAACTTCTTGTTAGGAACACGAGTTATGTTTTTTTCTATATTTCAGGATGGAATGATGTAGGATGGCGGAATCCAAAGATCAAAACACCTCATATTGACAGGATGGCACGGAATGGAGTGATCCTGAATTCGTCATATGTGCAGTCCGTATGTACTCCGTGAGTAGAAGTTTGTATTATACGTGTATACTATCTCTCTCTCTTTGCATCACACCATACAAATCATTTAGCCATTGGAACACCAAATAGAGATCTATAAACGTCATGCATTAAAATTTTAATACAGCATGATTCTTCTTTATTTATAAGGCAAGCCTTAACGAAAATATATTTCTTTCGTTTCTTTAAGTTGTTAAATGAAAATAAAAAAACATCAAAGAAGATTACGTGAACTGATTTATAACTAGACGTACGTAGACACCACATATGCTTGTACCGCATTTGACCCTTGACCTCGAATTTTAAACGATATCTTTGATTCAAAGACGTAAATAAGTTTCGAGGCTCATAGTCTAATGATAGTGCATGAAATTAATTATGCAGTGATTAAATAAATTATCTAGAATGGAAACCAACTGCAGATGAAACGCAGTAAATGCGACCTTTAACCTCTTCGTTCATGCGATACGTTTGAAGAGTAAGGTTATTATGGCACGTGACAATTGGTCTGGAAAATACTTAATTATCTTAAACTCTTCAAAGTTTATTACTCGGTTACGAATTCTAATAACGGACAGGCAGGCAGGCATTAAGGCAGGCAGGCATTAAGGCAGGCATGCAGGCAGGCAGGCAGGCAGGCAGGCAGGCAGGCAGGCAGGCAGGCAGGCAGAAAATGGGGAAATTATATATGAAAATGTCTTCTGTAATAAATGTGTGTGACTGATATATAGAAGGCGACAAAAAATGGCAAATACAGGGATGATGGTAAGAGGTTTAACCTCCCTATCGGCCACTAATTTGTATTAATTCCCATTACAGTTTGACCCTCTCTAAATGTTAATTTTTTAAAACATGTATATTTTAAACGCCTACAAAATTTCTATAACTAGTCTGCACTTGAACCGTAACTCACAGAAATGTTCATAAATATAATAATATCGGATATTCCATATTCTCTGTATTTCAGAGACAGGTTTTGAATCTCGGTAACAATGTTGATAGATTATTTGTTTTCTGTATTTCAGATCTAGAAGTAGTTTCCTGACGGGCTATTACCCATTCAAACAGGGTTTACAGGTGAGAAAACCATTGTTAAGTGCGGTACCGACCCGGGTAGCGCAGTGATTAAGCAGTCCAACCCACGGCTGGTTGGTAGTGCTATCAAATCTCAGTCGATGCATGGCATTTTCGATCTCGATACCGCTCCAACCCACAGTGAGTAATCCGTAACGCTCAGTCAATAGGTATGCACCATTTGTACAGACGACTGGTCCACAAATGGTTTATCAAAGGTCGTGGTATATATGCCACCCTGTCTGTGGGAAAGCGCACATAAAAGATCCCTAGTTGTTAATCGGAAAGCGTTGCCTATGTGGCGGTAGCGGGTTTCCCCTAAAGAACATGAGTCACAAAACACCATATGTCTGACACCTAATAGCCGCTGAATAAACAATGTGCTATAATGTCGTCAAACAAACAATAATTTGATAAGTGGAAAACCCCTAGAAGTGTTCGCAGAAAACGTATGAGTAAAGTGCAATATTGCCACATTGTCTAAATTACATTTATAATGGAACGCACTGAAAGTGAAACCTTTTAGGTGTCACTTGATGGCATACACAGGAAACCCTGACGAATAACTTCTCAGACGAAACGTCGCAGTGATTTTTAAAATGTCCAGTAATTTAACATATTTTAGTAATAAATCACACAAACACAACCACACTCAATGTTCTGTCAACGTTTCATTTAAATTTTTTATGACGACTGCCACTTTAGTCATTTTCCGAATTCTAACCACAAGCACCAGACAAAACATCATTTACGGAATAACGATTATTAACATATATAATAAATGATTCAGTATCATTTTGTAGCGACGACGGCTACTTAAAATGTTGTTATAATAGTTATTTAGTACATTTAGAGTGACGCCATTATCTAATTCAAAATGGTTAATGTGAAAATCCTGTCTCTAAGCTTAGTGGCTGTCATCATGACAACATAAATTTAAACAATGGTTATGAGAAGTCGTTTTGAGTATAGGTCTACACTAAATGCATTTGAACTCGGTTCATGCAATGTTGGTTGATTGGTTGTACTTATGTCTAATGAAGGTTCAAGCACTGTCCTGGGCACAGATTCCTGTGCTGTCTGTCCAAGACAGAGGTTAATGTTAGACGATGAGACGAAACCCGCTGCCGCCACACTAATGCGGCTACTCTTATCAGTAAAGGCTCATGCAAGTCCGAGAGGCGATAGGCCGATTCCCTTCACTGGACCCATTGAACTATTTCTTTTTTCTGCTACTTGTCCACAACCAATGCTATGATATGTATCATGTTGTTTGTGGTGAGAACATACATACAGAAAATCTGCTAATTCGTGACGGGTTTCTTCTGGTTGGTTATACTTATTTCCATTTAAAGTTCAAGCACGCTATCCTGGGCATACAACTCAGATTCCTGGGCACGCTATCCTGGGCACACAACTGAGATTCCCTAGATGTTTGTCCAAGACAGAGACTATTGTTAGTAACACAATAAACAGTAGGTACCAATAAACAGCAAGAGATCTTTTATATGCACTATCCCACAGGAAGGATAGCACGAACGACAGCCTTTGATAAACCATTTGTAGACAACTGATCGGTAATAATAATAATAATAATAAAAATGCCTCGACTGAGATTTGATCCTATAACTATTAGCCGTGAATCCGATAATTTAACCACTACACCACCAGGTGCCGGTGTAAAGTTTCTTCTTTGAACCATGTGTCACCAATTTGCTTCTATCACCAAAAGCCGCTGATTGACCAATCTGTTGGGATGCCATTGAAAAACTCCAATACTTTCCTATCCTAAATGGCTTATGTCTTTTGTGCCATTTAATATAAATAACAATTGAAGATGCTAGTGCTAGTTTTTACGCTTCTATTCATGTTAAACCCACTGAGAACATTTAAAACCAGTGCTATTGTTGAATAGCGAAAGTGTATTCTAGCCTATACTGAACGCAAGTCTGATCCTCTCGTATTAATTACTTGTTCATTTATAATAAGTATACAATCAGAAACATTAGGCATTTTGTCAAACTTTAATATACACGTAGAACAGCGTGAAAAAACAAGACACATTCACTTTTAACGAATACCTTGCTATGTCTACTGATTTTACATTAACATGATAACATTTTTATGAGTACGGTCTTAGTTTACATTTAAGTGCGATTTTCTGAAGTAATATCCAGTCTGTTGTGTGAGTATTTAACGAATGGACACTAAAAAAGGTGTTCAGTTTTTAAAGGATTTTTGCAAATGTAATCTTTCTCTCTCTCTCTCTCTCTCTCTCTCTCTCTCTGTCTGTCTGTCTGTCTGTATGTCTGTCTGTCTGTCTGTCTGTCTGTCTGTCTGTCTGTCTGTCTGTCTGTCTGT